>JAMWET010004956.1:67500-85000 GCA_024036415.1 Prochilodus magdalenae
ATGATGGAGGGAGGATTGAGGATGGCGATGGAGGGAGGAGGATGAAAAATTACGATGGTGGAGGATGATTGAATATGATGGATGATAAAGAAGGATGATGGATGATGAAGGATGGAGGTAGTGGAGGGAGGATAAGTGATTATGATGGAGGTGGATGGAGGGAGAAGGATTGAGGATGATGATGGAGGGAGGAGGATGGATAATTACGATGGTGGAGGATGACTGATTATGATGGAGAAGGATGGAGGTAGTGGAGGGAGGATAATTGATTATGATGGAGGAGGATGGAGGGAGAAGGATGGAGGATGACGATGGAGGGAGGAGGTTTGAGGACAAAGCGACAGTAATGAAACTGGGTGGGCAGGTCTGACATCGTGACACACGCTAACGAAAGGCTTCACGCTCAGCCGCCTCCATGTACCTGACTGACCCAACAGCCACGACTGCAGACCAATGGGATGTCCTCCATGAGTCCTCCTGTTAGTGCAGCACCATCGGCAGACGGCTGCACGACGCAGGACTACATGCACACAGACCGTTACCACGACTGTCCTTAACACCACGTCACCGTCACCAAAGACTGCAGTGGTGTCGTACCAGACTGTTGCGTGTGCTTTGCATTCTGACTAGCGCTGTTGTGTTGGTAGCATCCTCTGCGCGTGAAGTTTGAGAGCCTCCAAGAGTCGGAAAAGTCGGAGAGGGCTGGAATCTGGTACAACACCCTAAGCAACACCACTAACGCCAAAGCCTGAGTACTGGGTCTGCAGATACCACTCCAAAGTTTGTTCTAGACTGGAGAACCAAGTGTCCTACATCCAAATTCAATTCCACCCTTCTTTAACTGTTCAGCTTCAGAATAATTCAGAGGCTGAGATGTAAACACAGTCGGGCATTCAGAGTGGGTTTGGTGTGAGTGGCTGACTGTGGAGACAGCGGTGGTGATAGGAACCAGGGGTCACCGAGTCTACAGCCCAAATATAGCCAGTTTGTTTACTAGCCAAACCACCGCAGGCTTGTTTTTAATAGAACGGAGAGCAGAAAAGCGAAACAACAAAGTTTACTTTGGGTCTCATTCTGCCTTACGATCCGGGCCCGAACAGCACTTGGACCCTCTAACCACTGGCGAACTTTAATGAAGCTCTTAGGGTGATAAAACGCTTAACAAAAGAACATCTGTTCCAGGGAAAAACACTTTCGGCACCACATCCCTGCGGAAAACCACGAATTCCATGCTGGTCTAAGCTGGTTCTAGTTTAGCTGGTCGGCATACACGGTTACGCTGGCTGACCAGCATACCAGCATCCAGGACGCGACATATGTTGGTTTTGCGGGCAATCAGCATAACAGCCTCCATTCCTGCTGACCAGCATCCCAGCTTCCGAAACACAACATGCGCTGGTTTCGCTGGTGCTCAGCACAAAAGCCTCCATTGATGCTGACCGGCACCCAAACGACAACATGCGCTAATTTCGCTGGGCGCTGGCTTTTCTAGCAATCTGACGGTCCGACTCTTTGTGTGGAGACGTCCTGGAGAGGAACTCCAATCGCACGGCACTAGAGGTGCTCCGTTTCCTTACCTGAGCTTTGGGTTCATTCATGAGAGCATGAACTCGGAGGACCAAGCACGGATGCAAACCTGCAGAGGCTTGCACAGGAGCACTTTGCCAAGGAGTAAATTACAGTGTAGGAAAAGTCTGTTTACAATAAACGCCATTGTGTTTTCAAGGGGCCACCGAACGGAAAACTGTATGTACGTTGTCATAGTGGGATACGGAGAGTTCAAACGCACGTTCCTCCTTTTCCTAAAGACGACGGCAAAACCGGGCAAATCCCAAAATCCCTAAACTGTTACGGAACAGACTCGTTATTGTTTACATCCCAAACATGTACATACAGCCACAACAACGGAGCAACAGTAACCGAACTGGTGGACTAGGTGTAGGAATCCAGCGTTCCCAAATCCTTTGGTTCCCAAAGGAACCCAACTGCCAGCAGGACATGGTTGATTCCTCCTTTAACCAGGCTGAACGTGCTTCCTATTCACCTGTTTCTTAATCCAACGATCCCATCCACCTTAAATGCTACAGCTTGTATAGGAGCCAGAATGCAACAGTGGCATCATTTAAGGTGGAACGGAAAATTAGCAAAACATGCTAACGAATAGATCTTCAGCTCCCACATCTCCAACAAGATCCCGGACAACTTGAATCCTGCACTCCAGACAGCTTCCCAAACCACAACATGGAGCAGCTCCGCTCAGCATTTGACCCCGAAGAGAGGAGCCACCTTTGTTAGCATCACAACCCCAACAGCAGCCTGTAAGTAGCAGCCATGCTGTGTGATTGTATCCGTGTTTGCCGGTTCCACCGTGAGGAATAACTTTAATCCACTGTGTTGATGTCCAGAAGGAAAGCCAGTAGCTAGTACAGGTAACGGTAGCTACCAGCAAGCTAACTAGCCTAGCTAGCTTAATAGTGTGAGGGTGGAGCTTATTTACAGGGAGGCTCATTTTATTGAGGCTACTTCCACATACTGCTTCTGTAGGTGGTGCTTCGCTGTAAGCCAGCCAATCGGAGCAGAGCTCATCTAGTTATTCATGAGCTCACCAAATAGGTGAAACGGACCAATCCATAGGGAGGGAGCGCATACAGTATAGAACCACATCTGGGAAACCAAGCCCCATATGTTCTGTGTAGGACATCAGAGAACAAGCCAAAGTGCTGAATAAGCAAATGTAGTGGCACTTAATCCATATGTAGGTGTGGCATACATGTCCATACACTTGGTAGGGGGGTGTTGGGGGGGCAACCTACTGTAATACAGTGGCTGGGACATGTTACATCTCTTCGAGGCAGCTTACAACCCTCAGACGTCCGGTTTCCATCACCGCTACTGTGAGCAAGCTTCAATTTCACAGCCATGTACTTTGTTTAGATAGCAAAGGTTCAGTTATATAAGGCATATACTATACACCATACATTATATATACAGCCGGTGTTCTACTAATATCAGCGGATCCCTTACGGAATACCGCTAAAGAAATCATAGTGGCTTATGGGACACGGATTAAAGCCAATCCTGGATTTACAACAGCAACCCTCCATTAAAATCCATTTCTAAAACTAGTCCTAGGCTTACTCTGGGTGTGGGAATCAGTCCCCTGGAGTCATTAAGGTCTCCCCCCCGGGCTCAGGATGGCAGTTCGGAGCTCTCGGGAAGGCATATGAAGCGTCTGCTGTTATTCAAGTCATATGATGATGGCGACCTGCAAGAAACGCCCCGGAATAATCCTGCTCTCCAAAAAAAAAAAAAAGAAAGAAAAAAAATTCCCCACATTTACAGCATCTCATTACCCTGCTGGAGAGGAGAGGAGAGCAGAGGACAAGCCTGCTTAAGGTCCTCATGAGGAAACAGAAGCATTGCACCTCTTCAGGGTATCCGGTGCTCTGCATAGGAAAGCATGACCAGGCCTATATGGTCAGCTTGTCTATGTTCTGACCTCTGCCAGAAATGATTTCCCCATATACAATGCTACTGTCTAGCCACCATCAAAAACTCTCCAGCAGGACATTTAACCCATAACGAAGTCCCATATAAAGGCACCAGCCAAATCTGCCAGATACATGACACTGTGCTGCAACATGCATCACACTGAATCACATTTCGGCTCATTTGATGCATGTTTCCTCTCGAACCTGCCTGCTTGCTAACTCTGCTTTTTTGCCAACTGCAGCATATAGTTAGCTTAGCATAGCCTAGCCTAGCTTAGCCTATTTGGACGAGGCTAAAGTTGGCTTCTTATCCGAACTCCCCGTTCCACCTTAAATGGTGCAGGAGTTGCATTCTGGCGCCTGAGCGCCAGAATGCAACTCCTGCACCATTTAAGGTGGAACGGAGAATTCGGATAAGGACCCAATTCGGACACCTAGCAACCTGCAACTTCACCCCATACAAACTCACTTTTGTCCACATGGCAATAAAGCTATTTAAGCTGTCCCAACACTGTAACCGACAGAACTAACTGACTAGCTAGCTAAGCTAAGTGAGCTAGCCGCTAGCACGCTAGCTAGCATGCTGCTACTAGCAACTTAAAGCCGTCAAAATAGAGGAAAATAAAGCTTTTACCTTTACCTAAATGTATTGCAAACGTCCCAGCCCGCCAGACCATTTAATATCGTCTTTAAACCGCCAGTGCCAGACTGATGCAGGTTATTTCTTTCCTTGGAGTCAATCTCTCCAGCCTGTCCGGCCTCCTTCTGCTCTCAGTCTCTGACTGATCCGCCTTTTGTCTGACTGACAACAGCAATGTTGACATCAAGCTGTCGGTGGGGCATCATGGGAAATGTAGTTCGCTAAGATGGCCGTGATGCTTTTAGCAACTATTGGAGGCGGTCGCGGTAGCCCAAACCACAACCAGATTAAAATAGGCTTAATACTCTCTCATATAAAAAAATATTAGGTGAATTAATCTTTTAGAAACGTATAAAAGTTTCCGGTGAATAAACGTAGCGAACTACAGTGTCACATCTTTAGGACACCCAGCGTCTAGGAGCGTAGGAACTGAAGTTTTTACACTCTGCTGTAATTCGCTCTAAGCCTAAACTAAGAAATAATTAAGAGCAAGTATAGCATCAGTTCCTCATGAATGAGAAGTCAATTTAGTTTTTAATGCAGGGTTTATGCTAGGGGCTGAAAGATTAATCGGTTTTGGTATTTGCAATTGTAGTTTGTGTAGCTATCGCAAAAAATGCGAGACTGTTCAAATTGCAAGAGGTGCGAATTGTAGTCTGCATGATTTGCTAAAACGGTGACAGGATTTTAGCAGCAAGTGAGGTAAACAAAAGCTAACTAACTGTTTAGGACACTAACCAGATGGTGAACAAGCAATAATATAGAAATAAGGTTTTCATATTAATATTTTAAACTGGTGCCTTGCTCAAGAACAAGGTTCAGGGAACTGAACTGGCGACTCTTTAGTAACAAGATTGGTTCCCTAACATCCAGCCCACAACTGCCCACACGTTGGCATTTGGTACAGGATGTATACAGGTGATGTACAGGTAATAAGGTGCAGCAACGAATATTGGTCAATAATTAAATCATATAGGTCTTTATATGTATATCAAATATGTATATCTATCAAAGACATCTTAAGATGTTTTAAGTGGGGAAAAGTTGGACCAATCAGAATCAAGCACTCTCCCACCTGCATGTGTTGGGACCTTACAAGCACAACTTATTGGCACACTTTCAAGGTTCAACCGTCAAATCAGAAAAAGTGGATGTTTGGTGGTCTACAGGGGGCAACAAAAAAGGGCTGAATCTTAATTAATAGTAAATAATCACAATTAAAATCTAAATACCAGTCAGTATTTATTACAAATACCACAGTTTTCCCCCAAATTGTTCAAATAATATAGCCTACGTATCGAAACAGCAAGCAGAGCCAAACAGAGTGTAAATACCAAACTGCTGTACGAATTTGAGACATATTATGGTCAACAGTGCTGGTTATTGAGTTTTTACCTGGGTGCTGGTTAGCTAGGTTAGCTAATATTAGCATTAAGTAAGGCAAAACACTAACATTAGCTACTAGCCAGCTGATGAGCTATGCTAACTATTTTAGGCTAAATTTAAATTTAATTTAATTTAATTTAATTTAATTTAATTTAATTTAATTTAATTTAAATTTAAATTTAAATTTAAATTAATTTAAGTCTAAATTTAAAGACAGTATATACTGTGAACAAGTAAAAGAGGTAGAAATAATGTGTTCATATCCATCTTCAATATTTCAAACTGTCAAATCATCAGTAGCCACACACTGTCGTTAACACAGAGCGTGTAGGTGCATATGGGAAGGTTGTTATGTATTGCGCACTTATGCTACTCATGCTGTTACCTCAGGACGCCAATAGGTGGCGATATCGCTTCTGTATACCAAGTGAATGTTTCAGTAAAGAAGTTCCGAGTTTGTTTTGCTAATGTTATGATAGAGAATACATAACAGTTATAGCCTACATACCGGACAGTTAACTAGTAAAAACGACACGCTACGTTGGGGTGTTTGTAGATAAGGTTGTGTTATATATCACATCTTGTAAACTTGTGTATAGTATAGAATTTAATATTTGTAAATACCACTTTGTGATGTGTTCAAGCTCAGTTTACAAGTGGGATAATCAGTATTTCCCAGTTTTCGACACCAATCGAATGTAGCAAGAGTTAATGGAAAGGTCTGACACTGCTCGCCCAATCACGGCAAACCTTGTTACATTTAAGCCAATCAGGGACTCCGATACTCCTCCTGAAGTACTGTGTGGATTTTAGCTAAAAGCTTTTAATAAAAAAAACAAGTTATTTTTAAAAACATTCGTCAGATACAGACTGAAACAGTAAGCAATTACAAAGTCTGAGTACCAAACTGCTGTACATATTTGTGACAAATTATCATCAGTAATACTGGCTAACAAGTTTTTAAGTTTTGGCTTGTTAGCTAGCTTAGCTAGCTTAGCATTACATGAGGTAAATAAACACTAAGCCATATTTAAAACTTACATCATGCATAGAATGGAACAGTGAGGAGTGACTGAGTGAAAAAATACCAAACTACTCTATGAGTTTGTGATAAATTATGGCCAGTGAAGCTGGCTATCAAGCTTTTATTTGGTTACATGTTAGCTTAGCTAACATTAGCATTACATGAGGTGAATAAACACTAGTGTTAGCTAGCTGATTTTGTTGACAAGATAATGTTTTTGACTACGCGTGACATTTGAGAAACTAAACCGAGGGTGAACAAGCACGAAATTATGTTTCATATTTATCTTCAATATTTAAACCCTCGGCTCGGCAAATCATGTCAAACCTCGTCAAATGTAAGCCAGTCAGATCAGTGATGAATAATGGTCAGTAATGCTGTCTATTGAGTTGTTATGCTAGCTTGTTGCTTGTTAGCTAGGTTAGCTAACATTAGCATTGGGTGAGGTAAATAAATGTGTGCTAACACTAGCTAGCTAGCTAGCTGGAAGGGCTTGTTTGTTAATGAAAGTTGAATCAGGTGTGTTGGGACCAAGGAAGGCACTGTTCAGGGCAGGGAGCCTCCAGGACCCGGGTTGAGCAGCACTAGTTTAGTCTAAGCCTGAATCTGAAGAAACTAAACAGATCGCTAACAAGGAAATCAGGTGGCTCCTCCTCTCACACACCAACTACTAAGGAGAAGAACTGGATGGATGGATGGATAGATGGATGGATAGATAGACAGACAGACAGACAGACAGACAGACAGATAGATAGATAAATCAGCTGGACACCACAGTCTGATAGAACATCTGCAGGAGCTTCCTTCAGATGTTAAAGGACCCCAGCATTTAAAAAAAATCACCTTGGGTGGGCTACAATTATTAGTAAAAATTATAATAATTATAATAATTATATTATTTTAATGCATTCAAAATAATTAATAAAAGAAAATAACTATGAAATAAACTAACTTACTAAAGCAATTAAAATAAAATTAAAATAATTAAAATAAATACCAGGTAAAAGAGGTGACATAAGGAAACGAATAAAAAAGAAAATAAAATAGAAAATAAAATGAGGAAAAAGCAGGAAAAAATCAAACAAAATAAAAACCAAGAAAAATATCAATAAAACTAAGAAAAAACAAGAAAAATAGAAAATAAAATAAGAAAAAAAAAACAAGATAAATAGAAAATAAAATAGGAAAAAACTACACAAATCAAATAAAACAGAAAAAAAACCCAAAAAATCAATCAAAATAAGAAAAAACAAGAAAATAGAAAATAAAAGTATGTAAATAAAATGATATAATAGTTATTCTAATATGTTTGCATTACGACAGCAACAGTACTGATGTGCTTTTAATAAAACCAATAATCCATTCATGTTCGGTTGTATGCCCTTCAGGTTGGTCAAATCACATAATCCTGCAGATGGCGCTAAAGATACGCTGCTCAGAGTAGCAGCTTCCACCCTAAACAACCTCAGACTGGATGTCCAAAAGTATCCAGACAGCCCTGACTCCTGAGAGAGTTCTCTGAAGTGATGGTGCAGCATCCCGTACCTTTCGGTGAGTGATCATCCAGGAGCAGTACCTGACCTCACTAATGCTCTTCATATCAATCAAATCCTTACAGCAATGTTTCAACATCTAGTATAAAGCCTTCCCAGAAGATAAGAGGCTGCTACTGCAGCAAGGGTGGAACAAACTCCCCATTAGTATCCCTTATTTCTGAATAGACACCGGACGACAGCAGTCTGAAGCCTCTGGCGTGTGTGTGTTTCCATTCAGAAGTTCGGAAACAGTGTTGTCAGTAATATAGGATAGGATCATCATATGCAAGTCAGTTACAACTCTCCGGTGTCAGATAACGCTGTATAAGAACAAGGTTAGACATGCCCAGAGCGATGAACAGAAGTGTGGATGATTTCTAAATTTCATTGGGCCTGAATGGTGTAATATGTTAGTGTGCTGTAAGTAGTGTGTTGGTGTACAGTAACTCAGTAAGTGTAATGTGTTAGTGTACTGTAAGTAGCGTGTCGGTGTACAGTAACTCAGTAAGTGTAATGTGTTAGTGTGCTGTAAGTACAGTACACAGCGTGTCGGTGTACAGTAACTCAGTAAGTGTAATGTGTTAGTGTGCTGTAAGTAGCGTGTCGGTGTACAGTAACTCAGTAAGTGTAATGTGTTAGTGTACTGTAAGTAGCGTGTCGGTGTACAGTAACTCAGTAAGTGTAATGTGTTAGTGTACTGTAAGTAGCGTGTCGGTGTACAGTAACTCAGTAAGTGTAATGTGTTAGTGTTCTGTAAGTAGTGTGTCGGTGTACAGTAACTCAGTAAGTGTAATGTGTTAGTGTGCTGTAAGTAGTGTGTTGGTGTACAGTAACTCAGTAAGTGTAATGTGTTAGTGTACTGTAAGTAGCGTGTCGGTGTACAGTAACTCAGTAAGTGTAATGTGTTAGTGTGCTGTAAGTAGTGTGTCGGTGTACAGTAACTCAGTAAGTGTAATGTGTTAGTGTGCTGTAAGTAGCGTGTCGGTGTACAGTAACTCAGTAAGTGTAATGCTATAGTGTGCTATAAGTAGTGTGTCGGTGTACAGTAACTCAGTAAGTGTAATGTGTTAGTGTACTGTAAGTAGCGTGTCGGTGTACAGTAACTCAGTAAGTGTAATGTGTTAGTGTGCTGTAAGTAGCGTGTCGGTGTACAGTAACTCAGTAAGTGTAATGTGTTAGTGTGCTGTACCTAGCGTGTCGGTTTACAGTAACTAAGTAAGTGTAATGCTACGTTAGTGTGCTATAAAGTTAGTGTGTTGGTGTACAGTAACTCAGTAAGTGTAATGTGTTAGTGTGCTGTAAGTAGCGTGTTGGTGTACAGTAACTCAGTAAGTGTAATGCGTTAGTGTGCTGTAAGTAGTGTGTTGGTGTACAGTAACTCAGTAAGTGTAATGTGTTAGTGTGCTGTAAGTAGTGTGTCGGTGTACAGTATCTCAGTAAGTGTAATGTGTTAGTGTGCTGTAAGTAGTGTGTTGGTGTACAGTAACTCAGTAAGTGTAATGTGTTAGTGTGCTGTAAGTAGTGTGTTGGTGTACAGTAACTATGTAAGTGTAATGTGTTAGTGTGCTGTAAGTAGTGTGTTGGTGTACAGTAACTATGTAAGTGCAATGTGTTAGTGTGCTGTAAGTAGTGTGTTGGTGTACAGTAACTCAGTAAGTGTAATGTGTTAGTGTGCTGTAAGTAGCGTGTTGGTGTACAGTAACTCAGTAAGTGTAATGTGTTAGTGTACTGTAAGTAGCGTGTTGGTGTACAGTAACTCAGTAAGTGTAATGTGTTAGTGTGCTGTAAGTAGCGTGTTGGTGTACAGTAACTCAGTAAGTGTAATGTGTTAGTGTGCTGTAAGTAGCGTGTAGGTGTACAGTAACTCAGTAAGTGTAATGTGTTAGTGTGCTGTAAGTAGCGTGTAGGTGTACAGTAACTCAGTAAGTGTAATGTGTTAGTGTGCTGTAAGTAGCGTGTCGGTGTTCATATGGGTTGCTATCAGACACACTGGCAGTATTATAAAACATCAGTTACATACAGTAGTGTGCAAAAGTCCTAGACCAGCCCTCATTTATAATAAACTATAATAAATTTTTCATTTATTATAAAAACTTTCAGTCACAAAACAGCTACCCACTACATGTTATTCACTTTCAGTTTTCAACATATTTAACAGGAACAAAGACAAAATGTAAAAAATGAAAAAGAAGTGTTTAACATAACTACTCTACCAGTCAACGTACTAAATGGATGTTGTTGGTGATCTTAGAGACTCACAGCTATGGCTTTTAACCAGCTGTGCTTATTCAGGTCTTTACATTTACAGCTTATCCAGAGCAACTTACAAGGTTAATCATATTACAGGTGGGCCAATGTGTTGTTAGGAGTCTTGCCCAAGGACCCTTATTAGTGTAGCACAGTATAGTCACCCAGACTGGGATTCAAACCCCAGTCTCCCACATGCGATGGTGGCTCCCTAGCGGGTAGCGGTGTTAGCTTCTGAGCTACACCAATGCAAAACCATAGATTCACACTGTACGTCCTGTATTACCAATTAAACCACCTCACCTCACTTAGAGCCTGTAAGGACCACTTATAATGCTCTATGAAGGATAATGTACTGAAATCAAATTTATTAAACATTTAAATTCTGTTTAATTATTTAAACACGGTTGGTGTGGTGCAACGGATAGCGTCACTGAGGCACCATCACATGTGGGAGACTGGGGTTCGAATCCTGGTCTGGGTGACTATGCTGTGCTACACCAATGGGAGTTCTTGGGCAAGACTCCTAACACTACACTGGCCTACCTGTAATATGACTGAGGTGCTCTGGATAAGAGCTTCAGGTAAACGTAGATTACATTGAATACATAAACTCACTTTATTTGAGGCATGTAATGGCCTAGCATTAGTGTCCACACTGCTCTTATAGGCAGATCTTATAAGGTGTTATGACACCTGACATTATGAAGTCACATGCTCTTGCATTATTAAACATTATGTGTTATTATACCTTAATATAGGACTGTTAAGTATTATAAGGCATTATGTGTGCTACATAACGCTTCATAAGTCCATATATACTGCCTTATGAATACAGGGTTCATGGTTTTGGTAACCCCAAACACACTCAGTGATGAGGTTCTGGACTCTGGGGTGGTCAGTCCATTGTTCTGAGAAGGCCAGCAGCTTCTTTGTTGATGTGTGCGTCTCCTTTTGCCAGTGAGGAGCTTCTTGAACATCTACACCAACCTCCATAGTGTTGAGGCGTCTGGATGGCACCTGGGGAGCTTGATGTTCTCCTTTCTCTCAGAGATGAAATCTGTAAGTGCTTGTTATCGGATGGGGACAGTTTTGGACGGTCTGGCAGGTTTTCCAGGTGGCTGTTAGGAATCTCATACCTGGAAACTGGCTCATTTGCCTTGGACGTTCCCCATCCTTGGCTCCAGCATGTGTAGCGTTTATCAGCTGATCTACTAACGAGAGACGTTTGAGATCACGCTTACGGCTGATCACGCGTTACTCGCTATCGTTCCCCTCAGCTGTGCATGTGAATCGGGCCTCTGTGTGCTCTGAATATGTGCTCTGTCCTGCTGCTCACATTCATCGTCAGCCTGGTGTAGTTTGTGCTAACCGTGATGAAGTCATAGCTGTAACAGGATGCAGGAATTTTCTGAATGTGTTCGCCCACGCTCACTCGCATTCCTCTCCTGCACTGTGCAGTGTTTGAAAACAGACATGAAGATGTTAAGCTCATATAGACATGGGGTTGTACTGTTCCATGTATGAGAAAATATGGGAGCAAAGCGAACAGACGAGGATTTGTCTATTGTGCTAACAAATAGAGGTAGGTTTTGACGCTCATGCCCCGAACCGAATGCCCTGCATGTCACAGCCCGAGCGGAAAAAGTGTCTCAGTTTCACATTCACACTTTAAACACCAGCCAAAACCTAAACAACCCTTCACTGTTTATCAAACGTGTCAGTGATGGAAAACAGTTCAAAGCAAATTTCTATTTTCCCCAAAACACACCTTTGAGTAGTTCCAGTGTTACACAGTAACTCAGTAAGTGTAATGTGTTAGTGTGCTGTAAGTAGTGTGTCGGTGTACAGTAACTCAGTAAGTGTAATGTGTTAGTGTGCTGTAAGTAGTGTGTTGGTGTACGGTAACTCAGTAAGTGTAATGTGTTAGTGTGCTGTAAGTAGAGTGTTGGTGTACAGTAACTCAGTAAGTGTAATGTGTTAGTGTGCTGTAAGTAGCGTGTCGGTGTACAGTAACTCAGTAAGTGTAATGTGTTAGTGTACTGTCAGTAGGCTGTCGGTGTACAGTAACTCAGTAAGTGTAATGTGTTAGTGTACTGTAAGTAGTGTGTTGGTGTTCAGTAACTCAGTAAGTGTAATGTGTTAGTGTGCTGTAAGTAGTGTGTCGGTGTACAGTAACTCAGTAAGTGTAATGTGTTAGTGTACTGTCAGTAGTGTGTCGGTGTACAGTAACTCAGTAAGTGTAATGTGTTAGTGTACTGTAAGTAGTGTGTTGGTGTTCAGTAACTCAGTAAGTGTAATGTGTTAGTGTGCTGTAAGTAGTGTTTCAGTGTACAGTAACTCAGTAATTGTAATGCGTTAGTGTACTGTAAGTAGTGTGTCGGTGTACAGTAACTCAGTAAGTGTAATGCGTTAGTGTGCTGTAAGTAGTGTGTCGGTGTACAGTAACTCAGTAAGTGTAATGCGTTAGTGTGCTGTAAGTAGTGTGTCGGTGTACAGTAACTCAGTAAGTGTAATGCGTTAGTGCGCTGTAAGTAGTGTGTCGGTGTACAGTAACTCAGTAAGTGTAATGCGTTTGCGTACTGTAAGTAGCGTGTCGGTGTACAGTAACTCAGTAAGTGTAATGTGTTAGTGTGCTGTAAGTAGCGTGTTGGTGTACAGTAACTCAGTAAGTGTAATGTGTTAGTGCGCTGTAAGTAGTGTGTCGGTGTACAGTAACTCAGTAAGTGTAATGCGTTAGCGTACTGTAAGTAGCGTGTAGGTGTACAGTAACTCAGTAAGTGTAATGTGTTAGTGTGCTGTAAGTAGTGTGTTGGTGTACAGTAACTCAGTAATTGTAATGTGTTAGCGTGCTGTCAGTAGCGTGTCGGTGTACAGTAACTCAGTAAGTGTAATGTGTTAGTGTACTGTAAGTAGTGTGTTGGTGTACAGTAACTCAGTAAGTGTAATGTGTTAGTGTGCTGTAAGTAGTGTGTCGGTGTACAGTAACTCAGTAAGTGTAATGTGTTAGTGCGCTGTAAGTAGTGTGTCGTTGTTCAGTAACTCAGTAAGTGTAATGTGTTAGTGTGCTGTAAGTAGTGTGTTGGTGTACAGTAACTCAGTAAGTGTAATGCGTTAGTGTGCTGTAAGTAGTGTGTTGGTGTACAGTAACTCAGTAAGTGTAATGTGTTAGTGTGCTGTAAGTAGTGTGTTGGTGTACAGTAACTCAGTAAGTGTAATGTGTTAGTGTGCTGTAAGTAGTGTGTTGGTGTACAGTAACTCAGTAAGTGTAATGTGTTAGTGTGCTGTAAGTAGTGTGCTGGTGTACAGTGAAGGTAAATACTTTAGTACTGTTACTCCAGTGGAGGTCTAAAGGTAGGAACTTGGGCTGAGACTGGAGGAGTATTTCAGCTTGGGGATCTCTAGCTACATTGTTTGGGTACCTCGTCTGCCACTGCACTGGTCAGCGATGGCCTTTGCTCGACCTTTCACTTATCGTTCTGTGATCCGTTAAGGTTTTGGAACTGCAGTCGCTCTTTCCGCCCTTCTGTGGCTGGGCACAACTGCCATAACGGGTGCCAATTAGGCTTCTATTTTTAGGTATCTGTTTTCTCATACCTTCATACCTTCCCCAACGTTTACTGGGGTATATGGTATATGACAGTATTTGTATTTACCCTCAGAACAATGCATAATAATAACAACCAAGAAGGTTACACTGTAAAAGATAGCTAGCGGAAGATGGAGAGCACCTCCAGCAGCATAAGGGGGACGGAATAAAATAAGGCCATGCAAGCCTAGTTTTGCCAGACCACCATCTGCTGCATAGAGTTTGTAATATAGGTGTCTCTGGCATGTCAACAGTGCGGATGTAGTCCTTGAGACAAAGCTCACCTATACACTATATTTACGAAACTATTCACTCACCCATCCAAATCATTAAATTCAGGTGTTCCCATCACTTCCATGGCCACAAGTGTATAAAGCCAAGCACCTAGACATGCAGACTGCTCCTACAGACGTTAGTGAGAGAATGGGTCGCTCTCAGGAGCTCAGTGAATTCCAGCGGGGGACCGTGATAGGATGCTCCACCTGTGCTACAAGTCCAGTCGGGAAATTCCCTCCCTACTAAATATTCCACAGTCCACTGTCAGTGGGATTAGAACACAGTGGGAGTGACTGGGACCGACAGCAACGAAGTGGTAGACCACGTACAGTGACAGAGCGGGGTCAGCGGATGCTGTAGCACATAGTGAGGAGATCACCAACTTCCTGTCCATCACTACAGCCCTCCAAACTTCATGTGTCCTTCAGATCAGCTCAGGAACAGTGTGTAGAGCTTCATGGAATGGGTTTCCATGGCGGAGCAGCTGCATCCCAGCCTTACATCACTAAGCGCAGTGCAGAGCGCGGAATGCAGTGGTGTAAAGCTCCGCCCCTGGACTCTAGAGCAGTGAAGACATGTTCTCTGGAGTGACCAATCACACTTCTCCATCTGGCAATCTGTTGGACGAGTCCGGGTTTGGCGGTTGCCAGGAGAACGGGACTTGTCTGACTGCACTGTGCCGAGTGTAAAGTTTGGTAGAGGGGGATTATGGTGTGGGGGTGTTGTTCAGGAGTTGGGCTCCGCCCCTTAGTTCCAGTGAGAGAAACTCCTAATGCTTCAGCAGACCAAGAGACTCTGGACCATTTCATCCTCCCAGATTTGTGGGAGCAGTTTGGGGACGGCCCCTTCCTGTTCCAACATGACCGCACACCAGTGCACAGAGCAAGCTCCATAAAGACATGGATGAGCGAGTCTGGTGTGGAGGAACTGGACTGGCCTGCACAGAGTCCTGACCTCCACCCGATAGAACACCTCTGGGATGAATTAGAGTGGAGACTGAGAGCCAGGCCTTCTCGTCCAACATCAGTGCCTGACCTCACAAATGTGCTTCTGGAAGAATGGGGCAATTACTTTTTCACTGTATACATACAGTATGTATATATGATCTGAATTAGAATTTAAATAGAATCACAGTGAGAATAGAATTACAATCACTCACAAACAGATTCACAATCAAATCCCTTTTAAATTGCACTTTCGGTTCTTTTTCTTCGGTTCTGGTTCTCACCATCACTCTAAGGAAACCGGAGCCACTCTGAACGACTACTGGCACAACTGCACTATATGGTAAACGTGGATACAGAACATGTGCAGAACATGAGTAGTTTATTGTTATTCAGCAGTGGGGTGCACTTAAAGCCCAGAGCTGATGGTCTGCTCTCAGGGCAGGAGATGACTCGCCTGTAACAGGGATGAGAATGTGACTGGAGTTTTTAATATGGTGGGGTTACTGACCACAGCAAAAGGATGTGGTCCAGCTATGGTGCTGCCGTCATGCTGCTCCATTATGGAACAATGAGATAGATGGAGAACGTGTTCAAGGGTCTCATCCCATGGCTACAGTCCATAACTGTACACCTAACCTATACAGTGTACCTATAAAGTAGGCGGAGCTTATAAAGTGGCCAGTGGAAGATCAGTGTAGGAGATTCTAATGGACTCATTCGGCCATAGTAACATACAGCTCTGTAAATAAATACTGTCTCCTTAAACCAGCATATCCACGTGTACAGCAGGTTCTCAGTGAGGAACCGAAGGCTGGGTTCTAGCTTTACTGGCAGATACAGTGAGCGCCTGGTTCATAAGAACAAGGTCCAGCAGCAAACACACAGGACAACACAGCTACAGACTGGCAGAGGGCCAAACCCCCTCTGCCAGTCTGTAGCTGTGTTGTCCTGTGTGTTTGCTGCTGGGCGCCCCCTCAGTCCAATGTCCCTTACCCACTGTACGATGACCTCAGGTGACCTACAGAGAGACTGGCGAGCGGGGGCTGGGGTGAAACGCACAGCGAGCATGGTTCTAAAAACAGGCTTCTGGAGGTCATTAGGGATTTTCTAAATACACAGATCTAATACAATATCTGATCTGGAGTTTGGGAGACATGGTTCCAGTAGTGTAGAGAATCAAACAGAACTGAGGAATTCTGGTCCAACACAAACCCAGAACCTGTACACCTAGAGACACTGATCACTTTGTTCCAGAGGTGTATAAAGGAGCACATCTACGTTTTACCTGATCATTATTGTTCATATATGTTATGCTTGATACACCTGCAGCGTACACTGCCACCTGCTGACCGCTTCAGATGGACCTGAGCTAGCTAGCTAACTAGCTAACTAACCAACCAACTAACCTAACTAACTAACTAACAGCAGCATATCTACGTAATATAATAAGTCATACTTTATAATGATATCACTGTGTGGATTATCTACAGATTACACATTATAGATAAACTACTCAGATTTTAATTTCTGATTCAGAATATAATTGTGATTTTAGGCTTTTATCCTGATTTTGTTCTGATTGTGTTTCTAATTCTGATTGAAATTCTGATTTAGATTGAGTCCAAATTAGAATTTAAATAGAATCACAATCAGTCAAATCATTGATTTTGATTGCGAGTCTGTTTCTGACTGATTGTGATTCTATTCATATTGCAATTTTGACTGTGACTCTGATTTTCTCATTGTGAATATGATTGTGATGCTGATCATAATTCTAGTTTTGATCCTGTCGTGATTGTGAATCTGATTCTGATTTTGATTATAATGCTGATTTTTATTCTGATTTTTTATCCTAAGTCTGATTCTAATGGTAACAGTAAATCCTGATTGGAGATATGAATTTGGTTTTAATTCACATTAAGAATCTGATTGTAATTTGGAAGATTCTGATTTAGATTGGATTTTGATTTTTTAAATTTTTAAAAAAGTTTTGATCCTGATTTTGATGCTTGCTGTGATTCTGATTCTCAGATTTGATTCTGATTCTAAGTCTGATTCTGATTATGACTGTGAAAGTGTTCCAAATTCTCATTTTAAGTTATAAAACTGCTTTTGATTCACATTGTGAATAAGATTGATAATTCCTGATTTTGATGATTTCTAGTTTTGATCCTGTCATGATTGTGAATTTGATTCTGATTTTGATTATAATGCAAATTCTTTATTTTAAATCTGATTCTAATGGTAACGGTAAATCTGATCCTGATTCCGAGTTATGAATTTGGTTTTATTTCACATTAAGAATCTGATTGTAATTCAGAAAATTCTGATTTAGATCGGAATTTAGTTTTGATCCTGATTTTGA
>JAMWET010004956.1:90000-132500 GCA_024036415.1 Prochilodus magdalenae
GCGTGTGTAGTGTTTACAGTCTGACAGTTTTAACTGTGGAGTGATTATAATCCAGTATGAATCTGCAGCGTGTGTAGTGTTTACAGTCTGACGGTAATAACTGTGGAGGGATTATAATCCAGTATGAATCTGCAGCGTGTGTAGTGTTTACAGTCTGACAGTTTTAACTGTGGAGGGATTATAATCCAGTATGAATCTCCAGCGTGTGTAGTGTTTACAGTCTGACGGTAATAACTGTGGAGGGATTATAATCCAGTATGAATCTGCAGCGTGTGTAGTGTTTACAGTCTGACGGTAATAACTGTGGAGGGATTATAATTCAGTATGAATCTGCAGCGTGTGTAGTGTTTACAGTCTGACGGTAATAACTGTGGAGTGATTATAATCCATTATGAATCTGCAGCGTGTGTAGTGTTTACAGTCTGACATTTTTAACTGTGGAGTGATTATAATCCAGTATGAATCTGCAGCGTGTGTAGCGTTTACAGTCTGACGGTAATAACTGTGGAGGGATTATAATCCAGTATGAATCTGCAGCGTGTGTAGTGTTTACAGTCTGACAGTTTTAACTGTGGAGGGATTATAATCCAGTATGAATCTGCAGCGTGTGTAGTGTTTACAGTCTGACAGTTTTAACTGTGGAGGGATTATAATCCAGTATGAATCTGCAGCGTGTGTAGTGTTTACAGTCTGACGGTAATAACTGTGGAGGGATTATAATCCAGTATGAATCTGCAGCGTGTGTAGTGTTTACAGTCTGACGGTAATAACTGTGGAGGGATTATAATCCAGTATGAATCTGCAGCGTGTGTAGTGTTTACAGTCTGACGGTAAAAACTGTGGAGTGATTATAATCCAGTATGAATCTGCAGCGTGTGTGTAGTGTTTACAGTCTGACGGTAATAACATTTTCCAGTATGAATCTGCAACTGTGGAGTGATTATATCCAGTATGAATCTGCAGCGTGTGTGGTGTTCACATGACGGTAATAACCAGTATGAATGAATCTGCAGCGTGTGTAGCGTTTACAGTCTGACGGTAATAACTGTGGAGGGATTATAATCCAGTATGAATCTGCAGCGTGTGTAGTGTTTACAGTCTGACGGTTTTAACTGTGGAGGGATTATAATCCAGTATGAATCTGCAGCGTGTGTAGTGTTTACAGTCTGACGGTAATAACTGTGGAGGGATTATAATCCAGTATGAATCTGCAGCGTGTGTAGTGTTTACAGTCTGACGGTAATAACTGTGGAGTGATTATAATCCAGTATGAATCTGCAGCGTGTGTAGTGTTTACAGTCTGACATTTTTAACTGTGGAGTGATTATAATCCGGTATGAATCTGCAGCGTGTGTAGCGTTTACAGTCTGACGGTAATAACTGTGGAGGGATTATAATCCAGTATGAATCTGCAGCGTGTGTAGTGTTTACAGTCTGACGGTAATAACCGTGGAGTGATTATAATCCAGTATGAATCTGCAGCGTGTGTAGTGTTTACAGTCTGACAGTTTTAACTGTGGAGTGATTATAACCCAGTATGAATCTGCAGCGTGTGTAGTGTTTACAGTCTGACATTTTTAACTGTGGAGTGATTATAATCCGGTATGAATCTGCAGCGTGTGTAGTGTTTACAGTCTGACATTTTTAACTGTGGAGTGATTATAATCCGGTATGAATCTGCAGCGTGTGTAGTGTGTACAGTCTGACAGTTTTAACTGTGGAGTGATTATAACCCAGTATGAATCTGCAGATCACATTACAGAAGCTCAGCTGAGGAACTAATAGAGCTGAAGTCTACTAGAAATCAGGGATAGCTCAGTTGGAGCTCTCGACCTCTAGCCTGTTCTCGTCTTGTCACCTTCTTAATGGCTGATGGAAGTAAACACAAGTCGGGTCATCTCAGTGTGTGAAACCTGAGACACCTCAGTGTGAGCGTTTGTGAAGATGTGGTGTTGGATGAGTTACACCTCAGTGACAGAGACGCGTAAAAGCTGATAGGCTAATCTCAGACGTCAGAAGTCTTGGTTTGCCTATTTCACCAAGGCTAGTTTATTTGCCATATATAATAATATAACAGTATAGTTATTTAATACATAGTATTATCTAGCCTCAATGACTACATCATACCTACTGTATCCACACTCACTGCACATTTTATCTTTTACTCAGCAAATAAATATACACTGTGCACCAAAATGCAAGTATAATTGTATAATTGGGTTTTCATAAGAGGACTTAAAATAAGGAATCATTTTATATAGTATGTTATTGGGCTGTATTACAAAAGAAAAAAAGATATATAGTACATTTTTATACTTTATTAAAATATGAATAAAAATAAAAGAATGATTTTATATAGTGTGTTATTTTCTGTATTATAATGGAATAGTATATAGTATGTAGTATATAGTATATAGTACTATATTAGAATAGAATAGTCTTGCAAAAAAGAAAAGATTGAATAATATTATATAGTAAATTATTATACTTTATTAAAATAGGATGAATTTATATTGTGTGTTATTTTCTGTATTATAATGGAATAATAGTATATAGTATATTATTATACTGTATTAGAATAGAATAGTCTTTTTATCTATCTATCTATCTATCTATCTATCTATCTATCTATCTATCTATATATCTATCTATCTATCTGTTTGTCTATCTATCTATCTGTCTATCTGTTTGTCTATCTATCTATCTATCTATCTATCTATCTATCTATCTATCTGTCTATCTATCTATCTATCTATCTATCTATATATCTATCTATCTATCTATCTATCTATCCATCTATCCATCTATCCATCTATCTATCTATCCATCTGTCTGTTTGTCTATCTATCTATCTATCTATCTATCTATCTATCTATCTATCTATCTATCTATCTATCTATCTATCTATCTATCTATCTATCTATCTATCCATCTATCTATCTATCCATCTGTCTGTTTGTCTATCTATCTATCTATCTATCTATCTATCTATCTATCTATCTATCTATCTATCTATCTATCTATCTATCTATCTATCTATCCATCTGTCTATCTGTTTGTCTATCTGTCTATCTGTTTGTCTATCTGTTTGTCTATCTATCTATCTCTCTATCTATCTCTCTATCTCTCTATCTATCTGTTTATCTATCTATCTATCTATCTATCTATCTATCTATCTATCTATCTATCTATCTATCTATCTATCTATCTATCTATCTGTCTGTCTGTCTGTCTGTCTATCTATCTATCTTACTATCTATCTATCTATCTATCTATCTATCTATCTATCTATCTATCTATCTATCTGTCTGTCTGTCTGTCTATCTGTTTGTCTCTCTATCTATCTATCTGTCTGTCTGTCTGTCTATATCTTTTTTAATATACTAAATAAATAATATATAATTATATTACAGTATAATAACATACTATAATGTCATGAAACTAAAACTATTATATATATATATATATATATATATATATATATATATATATATATATATATATATATATATATATTAAAAATATATATTTATTTTTACAAACTAAAACTATAATATATATATATTAGTTAAACTAAATAGTTTTAGTTTTATGACATTATAGTATGTTATTATACTGTAATATAATTATACATTTTTTATTTAGTATATTATTATACTATGTTATATTGGGATAATTGTATTAGTGGTATATTATAACTGAACATAAATTTGCTTTTTGGTAAAACAACATTAGAATATTAGATTAAAAAGGTTCTATGGCTCAGTTCCATAGCAGAACCACTTTGGGTTCTTACAGAGCCAATATAAATGGATTGTTCTCTGATGAGCCAAGGTTGTCCCTTGAACCTCAGATCCAGTCCAGGAACTATTTACAGCCCTCTATGTAGTTGTTTAACTTCTCCATCGCTGCCACTGCGCCGCTCTGTTGGCTCAGCTGCTGGACGGCTTTGCTTACTTTGGAGCTTTGGAGTTTCATTTTAGACCAAACGGGTTTAAAAAGAGGCGAGTGAAGTCAAACCAGCTTCCCTTCCTGTACTGATCGATGCTGGACAGCTTCTCCTGGGGTCACTGTTTCACTGCAGCAGCCGTGTGGTTTTATTGCAGTCGGGGTTTTGACTCCTGTGCTCTTCTCCTGGTGGTGCTGGTGCATGTGGCGCAGGGTTACGGCTATATTTAAGTCATGCTCTCAGTCACTCATCACCGCTGGCAGCTGGAGAGATTGCAGCAGACCTTTCCAAACCCCTCTGACAGCTGAGCTCCACACTGCCCCACAAATGCTCGGCCACCTCACACAGTCCAGCAGCCCACACACAGTGAGGACTGGCATGCAGCTTCTTGTGAGCGTAATGTAAAATGTCACATAAATACAGATTCAGTATAATTAGCTTTAGCATACGACAAGAACAAGATGGAATGGATCTGGCGCATGCTGGCACATAAAACCAAGAGCCATATTTGTATTATATATTGCCACTGTTACAATAAAACCTGTATTATATATATTATAGATCAATTGTTGTTATATGTAGATATTAAATATGGAAAGTAATTCAAGCAGTGAGGTGAACACAACGCCTTTTTAAACCCCTCAGTGACACGGCTGGACTGAGAATCGCCCCCCAACTAGAACTATCTAGCTATCAGCATCCTGGGGGCAGCACCCTGAGGGCAGCATCTGAAGGGGCAGCATTTGAATAAGCAGTGTCCTGGGGATAGAGTCCTGTGGGGATCGTCCAGGGGGTAGTGTCCTGGGGGCAGTGTCCTGAGGGCAGCGTCCTGAGAGCAGCTTCCTGGGGGCAAAGTCCTGAGGGCAACGTCCTGAGGGCAGCTTCCTGTGGGGCAGTGTTCTGGGGGCAGTGTCCTGAGGGCAGCGTCCTGAGGGCAGCTTCCTGGGGGTAGAGTCCTGTGGGCATTGTCCAGAGGGTCGTGGCCTAGGGGCAGCATGCTGAAGGCAGCTTTCTATATGGCATTGTCCTGGGGGCAGTGTCCTGGGGGCAGCGTCCTGAGGGCAGCATCATGGGGGTAGAGTCCTGTGGGCATCGCCCAGAGGGTCGTGTCCTGGGGGCAGCGTCCTGAGGGCAGCTTCCTGTGGGGCAGTGTCCTGGGGGTAGAGTCCTGTGGGCATCGTCCAGGGGGTCGTTTCCTGGGGGCAGTGTCCTGAGGGCAGCGTCCTGAGGGCAGCTTCCTGGGGGTAGAGTCCTGTGGGCATCGTCCAGGGGGTCGTGTCCTGGGGGCAGTGTCCTGAGGGCAGCTTCCTGGGGGTAGAGTCGTGTGGGCATTGTCCAGGGGGTCGTGTCCTGGGGGCAGTGTCCTGTGGGACAGCGTCATGGGGGCAGGACAGTGAGTGGACACAGTGTCTAAACACTCCAGCAGCACTGCTGTGTCTGATCCACTCACACCAGCACCACACACACTAACACACCACCACCACGCCAGGGTCACTGCAGTGCTGAGTATGATCCACCACCCACATCATATCTGCTCTGTGGTGGTCCTGTGGGGGTCCTGACCATTGAAGTACAGGGTAATACAGTATACAGAGAAACAGATGGACTACAGTCTGGACCTGTACACCTACAGAGTGTCCTATATGGTCAGTGGAGCTGATAAGGTGGACGGAGGTGGTTTCGGTGTTGTGACTGAGTGAAAGTGACTAGTAACTCTGCCCCTCTAGTCCACTCTCACTGAGTCGGAGTCTGCAAGAGAAGGAAATAGTCCCCTTTTAAACTATGACCACCTCTTCCTCCTGATTGGTCTATCTCTCCCTCTCTCTCTCCTCTAAGCATGTCAGAGTCTCTCTGCTGGCTCACTCAGTTCGAGGGAGGACAAAACACACGCTCACGCTGCCGGGGCTGGAAGCAGGAGGGAGAACAGGAGGTGAAGAAAGGCTAGAGAGGAGCAGAAGAGAGGAGGAGAATAAGAGGGGAGGAAAGCGTACTCTGTGTGATGGTCCCTTTTTCTGGGAATTCAGATTAAACCAGAGGTCCCAACGGAAGGAGCGGTCATTTCCTAGGAGTCTATTTGCTTTAAGTCCTCACACTCAGGAGCGACTCTGGAAAGGTAGGACACGGTTCTAGGGGTTCTAAAGGGTTCTCGCTCGTTCGGGTCACATTAGAGATGCTAGTTAACCTTGACAAAATGATCCAGGAGGTTTATTACACATAGACTGAACACAGGCCAGCTGCGAAGCCCATCTGTGCTGCATGACCTCTATCTGAATAGACTGGAGGCATTAATGTAAAGAGGAATTTCCATAGAGCTCTCGGAATTCCTGCATAATTCAGCGGTTGGGAGGTAAATAGAGCCATCCAGAGTGGGTTTGGTGTGAAATGGATTATTGTACCGAGTTGACTGGTCTTTACAACGGTGGTTGTGATGGGAAGCAGGGGTCACCATGTCTACAACACACATATAGACATTCTATATACTGGCGAAACCAGCAGTGAACCCCATTGGTTCTTCCGAGTTCATGTATGATTCATCGGTGATGGACAAACTTATATGGAGGCAACTCACAGAACAAAACCTCACGTCTCCAGAGTGTAGACTTCTCATAGGACACCTAGAACATTCTTGTACTGAGGGTTCAGGTAGCTATGGGTAACTGGGGATAACGTCATATGACATGTGAAAGTATAAACTGGCCCATATCAAGGTTTTGGCCAAACACAGACTATATGCTCAAGGCTAAAACCCACGCAGAACTATCGTACAATAAACCTCCCAGGCATCAGGCAGTGAATCCATAACCATTTCATGGGATGACCTTCTATGAGGGAGCTTTTAGAAGCATTAAACTCTTTGGACGTCTGGTTACCATCACCTCCACTATTAACAATGGACCATTAAACTTCATATCAGAAATGACTGTTCACGTCGTATAACTTCATCTTATACTTTAGAAAGTCCGGAGAGGGTTCCCATTTAAGGTCATACAGCAACCCTCATGAGAGTCGATAGAACAGAGGAGCCTAAAACGAGCCTGTTCATTAGTACAGTACATTCACAAGGCCGATAGTTCTGAACTCACATAGTCACGCTAAAGAACAAAGGTACCGAGACAGGGTTCTTTAGAGGGACGCCATAGATAAACACTCTCGGATGGTTCTCTAAGAACCTTGTTGGTATAAATAAGATAAGAAAGGTTTTTGACAGTTTATAGAATGTCTACATAATAATAATAATAATAATAACAATAATAATAAGAATGATGATGATGATGATGATGATAATAATAATGATAATAACAATAATAAAATAAATAATAATAATAATAACAAGAATAATAATAATAATGTAAAACAGTAGAACCCTTAACTAGCAGCAGCAGTAAAGTCTAAGTATATTCTTTTAAGTTAGCAGCCACAACAGTCAGCCCTCTGACCGATAATGATAATGACAATAATAAAAGTAATAATAATGATAATGATAACAATAATAATAAAAAATATAATAATAATAATAATAATAATAATAATAATAAAATAAATAATAATAATGATGATGATGATGATAATGATAATAACAATAATAAAAAACATAAAATAATAATAATAATAATAATGATAATAACCATAATAAAAATAATAATAATGATAACAAAAAATAATAAAAAACCATAATAATAAATAAATAAATAAATAAATAAAAATAATGATGATGATAAAGCTTTGGTAACCCCTTATTTGAAGGGCACCTTCATAGGGATGTTGTAACAGCTTTCATTAAGAGTACGTTATGCCAGTAATCAAAGGCAATCAATGGCATTGTGTAGACACTGGAGGCCTTTAACTAATGTGGCAGATGTTTATTTCATTCACAGCACTGTTTTAAACGTCAGTGCCCGAGTAACGGATCTAGACAGGAACGCCATATATCAGATTAAGGAAAGTAGCTTAGATGCTAAGGTCTATGTTCCATTTAGTGCCTAATGTATATGTATGTTATACACATGAGGAATGACGTACACTACCAATCAACAGTTTAGACACTAAATGGATGGTGTTGGTGATCTTAAAGACTCTACAGTCTCACACTGAACAGCTCCACCTGATGAGAGTCTGAACCAGTCCATATCCTGATACACCACATCTACTCCTGATGTACACAGTATGATACTCCTCCATATCTCCACCTCTAATATATATTTAGTGGTGTAAAAACTTTGATCTCTTTTTCTGCACAGTGTAAAAGCTCTAGTTCTCCTTTCAGGTTAGTGAATATTCATGATGGACCGACCAATAGGATCGCTCCAAACCTGCTTAGTAATAAACCTTGTTCTATCAGCTCCACTGCAGGGTAAGGAAGCTGGTTCCTCCTCCTGTAAAGGTCCACCCTGGAGGGTTTTAAGGTGGACTGGATAATTCCATGGGGGATATTTTATAGTTTGGTGTTGGTCCCCATGTTTGTGATATTGGACAACCTTCTGTGAGTAGCCCTGTCTAAAATCTTGACTGGTACTGTATGAAAAAGCTCGCCTGATTTCAAAATCAAAATCTTTTATAAAACGTGAATATGGAATTCTCAACCGTAAAATTCCCATTACTTGGGAATGATGCTTCATAACAGGCTTATAAATGGACTACCTGTCATTTGAATTTAGGGCCTCTTGTGTCATTACAAAAACAGCCTTATGTAATCTTATTAACCATTCATAAACTCTTAAATATTACAGTAGGAGTATGCTATTCAGTGCTTTGGCTATGAAGGTAGCCTAATAAAGTGTTCCCACAGCTAGACGTGTATGGCCAGGTCAGGAACCCTTATAAAGGAACCTTTATTTGGAAGAGAGTGCTGAGTTTGTTCGCTGGGATCCCTCCGACACTCCGTCCTTCATTTCTTTGGTATTGATTCACGTTTATGGGAAACATCATCGCTAAACTTGCACCATGTGTACGTTGAGTCACTGGTGTGAGATCCGCGTGAGTTGCACTTGGAGAATCCAGGGGAAGAGCGGCCGGTCAGAGGGCTGACGGTTGTGGCTGCTAGCTTAAAAGAATATACTTAGACTTTACTGCTGCTGCTAGTTAAGGGTTCTACTGTTTTACAGTCTTCTTGCAACTATTAAAACCATAAACTGCAATAAACGGTGAACCTTACAGTAAATCTGAGCTCTAACACTCCATTTAAGAGGGAACCCCACCAAGTTTTCCAAATTTCTCCATAATTAAAAGGCTGTAAACAAAGTCATTCAAAGGGGTCTGACGTGCTCTCTCCATTCATTCTCTGAGAGTCTCTCCTTTTGAGAGAATTACAGCAGAACTGTCCATAGTGGTGGTGAATGGAACCAGACGTCCACCTCTAAAAGCTCCCTCACAGAAAGGTTTGAGTAAAATGGTTATAACAATAATATGCCGCGATCATGATTTTGGCTTTTATGCATGCTCAATCTGCCTTAAAGTGTGACCAAACTGTAAATCTGTAGTGTACTGGAGATCCCCAGTGGGTGTAGTGATGGTAGTGGGGTGTGTGTTCATCAGACTGAACCTCAGAAAGTTAAATATACAGGTCTGAAGATTAATAAAAGAGGAACTCGCTTTAGAGGATCAGTTTTAGAGTTATATAGCCGAGGGGAGCTAACAGCTAGGCTAACTGTATCTCAGGTGAACTGAGCAGCGTTAGCAGCAGCTAGCTCTAAACAGTGGATACGGTAATAACAGCTCTGAGGTAAATATGGGAGAAGTGGGATATGTTGTCCTCAGAATGAGCCTCAGAAAGTTAAATATACAGGTCTGAAGATTAATAAAAGATGAACTCGCTTTAGAGGATCAGTTTTAGAGTGAAACAGCCGAAGGTAGGCTAGGCTAAAACGTAACAGCTAGGCTAACTGTATCTCAGGTGAACTGAGCAGCGTTAGCAGCAGCTAGCTCTAAACAGTGGATACACTAATAACAGCTCTGAGGTAAATGTGGGTGTAGTGATTGTAGTGGGGTGTGTGTTCATCAGAATGAGCCTCAGAAAGTTAAATATACAGGTCTGAAGATTAATAAAAGATGAACTCGCTTTAGAGGATCAGTTTTAGAGTGAAGTAGCTGAGGGGAGCTAACAGCTAGGCTAACCGTATCTCAGGTGAACTAGCAGCAGCGTTAGCAGCAGCTAGTTCTAAACAGTGGATACAGTAATAACAGCTCTGAGGTAAATGTGAGGTAACTGGTCATGTGACTGTATTAGTATGCTACACTGTAGGTCAGAACTTGTTACTGTACTGTATACCACACACAGGGGGCGTGTCCCATCACACCACCACCACTGTAAAGAGATGAGTCAATATGGTTCTCGGCGATTGACTGTTATACAGATGAATGACTGTTTACGTCTCAGTAACTGAGGAATCACTGGCGCTCTCTCTTAAGTAGTGACCAGATGTGGCTCACGTTGTCTAAATGTGCATGTAGGTGAAAACTCACAGTCTCAAATCCACACAAGAAGCTTCAGCTGTAGCTTCATTATACTTCTCTCAATGACATTGCGAGTCGGTTCAGGCCCAGGAGAATTTATGGCAACACATTGCGGAGTGATGGGACCGGTGATGATGAAAGGATTCAATTCAAGTCAACTCTGTTGTCATTTTACCAATGATCCAAAAATCTAAATCGGTGAGGCCAGTCATTCTCTGAGTAGAGAGCGTTTTGAGCCATTTGTAATTTGTATTCCGCATTTAACCCATCTGTGAAGCGAAACACCCACTAGTGGGCGGTGAGCATAATTGGCCGGAGCGGTGAGCAGCACTATCCTCAGTGCCCGGGGAGCAGTTGGAGGTTAAGTGTCTTGCTCAAGGTCACCTCAGTCATTACTGTCAGCTCAGGGAATCGAACCGGCAACAAGGCTGGTTCCCTGACCTCCAGCCCACGACTGCCAATACAGGGTGGCACAGCATAACAAAATATACTCAGGCTACTTATGTGCCTGTGACGTGATCGTAACTCTCACTTTGAGTCAGTGAGACTCAACAGTGTCCAAACAGCTGAGTTCATGGAGCAAAAAACAGCATGCCGATGAGAGAGAGAGAGAGAGAGAGAGAGAGAGAGAGAGGAGAAACCAAAAGGCATGATGTACACCCCAAACAAAGAGGTTCTTCTCTAGGAAAGTCTGTGGTTCTACACAGAACCATGCTGACTCATGAAGACTCATTTATATGGTTATTAACCCGGTTAAATTGTAATGGAGGACGACTGGCCCAAAGACAAGGCAGCTGTACAGGACGAGCCAAAGGCCGTCTGAGCCTTTATGATACAGATGATTAAAAATAGACTCAAATTGAGAAGGTTCTGCAACTGTACGAGTCAAGGAACCTTTTAATGCTACATGCTGTGGATTCCTTTTAGCTAGGAGTGTAGTGATAATGGCCTGAATTGAATTTAAATAGAAAGATACCTTTACCATGTTGTCTTTTCTCTACACATGTTGCAGCATATTCTGGTCTGGTAAAAAAAGAGACATGCGTATATAGAAAGATGGAGCAAAGTAAAAGTAGAACGGTGGATCTTTACCATGTTAGTTTACCAAGTCTTTGCTCATAAGCTCACCAGACAATTTGTGTTTAGGTGTTAAGTTTAGGTGGTAGTAACTTCAGGCTCCTGCAGATGGCGCTGTCATGAGGATGATGTGGCTATAAATCCCTGTGGGGTGTGAGTGACGGGATCCATAGATTGGGAAGAGGTGCTACAGTGCAGGGAATGTCTTGTTCCATGTGTGGAAAATGGCTCCAGGGTAGATGTTAATGATTGGCTAAAAAGAGTGACTGAGCATGTGGGCGTGGCCAAAAACCATAGTGTGAAGGAAGTAGCTGAATCTGCAGGTGTAGGGAAGCATACGGTCATACGGGTCTACCAGCAGTGGCTAAAATCCCAGTCTACAGGGAATTCTCCTCAGGATTGTGGCAGGGAAGGCATCCACCAAAGCTAGCCCAACTGACCAATTCTTTGATATTCAATGGAGGATACCAGCAGTTACTGGTAGGGGTGCACCAGTGTGATAATCACTGTCGCTGGACCAGAGATCAGGGCTAAAAATGGTTCACTGGAGTTTGGAGGATCTGCCTTTGAGTGAGTATGCATGCAGTTTAACTCTTTGAGTGAGTATGCATGCAGTTTGGTGGCTGTAAGTTAGAGGAAACTATAGGGTGTGAATGGGGGGTGAAAATGAATAGAAGTCTATGGGAGGGAGGAACATAGAGATCTGTGGGTCAGGACTGTAATTAGAGTTTGGGGATCTGCCCTGAGTGAGTATGATGCAGTTTGGTTGGTGTTAGAGAAAACATAGTGAAAATCTCTATGGGAGGACATGGACAACCATGATTTGTTGTAGATTTTGAGTTTGGGGATCTGCCCTGAGTGAGTATGCATGCAGTTTGGTTAGTTAGAGGAAACAATAGGGTGTTAATGGGGGTGAAAATGAATGGGAGTCTATGGGAGGAACGAGGGATGAATAAACGACAGATAGAGATTTGTTGGTCAGGTGGCTGTAGATTTTGAGTTTGAGGATCTGCCCTGAGTGAGTATGCATGCAGTTTGGTTACTTAGAGGAAACTATAGGGTGTGAATGGGAGTGAAAATGAATGGGAGTCTATGGGAGAAATGAGGGATGAAAAAAACAACACATAGAGATCTGAGGGTCAGTGTGGCTGTAGATAAGAGTTTGAGGATCTGCCCTGAGTGAGTATGCATGCAGTTTGGTTTGTAAGAGGAAACAATAGGGTGTGAAAGGGAGTGAAAATTAATAGGAGTCTATGGGAGGAACGAGGGATGAATAAATGACAACCATGACTCTTAGAATAAAAGCTGACTTAAAAATTACAGACATGTATTTTAATAGTTCCCAGGACTTAAAGATGGCCAAGAAGGCCCTTAGGGAGTCCTCCCCTGCCAAGACCCCCATTTGTGGACTCCATGAAACCCCTGTTTTACTAGGAGCAGTGTACTGTAAAGGTCACTGAGCACACTGGGGCTGGCTAGAAGAGGCTCTGCTTTTGTCCCCCAATAAAACCCTTTGCTTTCTGACGGGCTCGTAAATCCATCAAATCATTTTCCCCCTTAAGTAAGTCTAATTTTGCCTGTTGTTCTTCTCAGAAAGGACCATGGGGGCCCGTTTTCAGGACAGGACAGTTTAATAGAAGCTTGCTTTTCCTCCAAACGTACTCTTGCATTTCCCCATAGTCTTCTAAAGCAAATGATCATATATGACATCATCCTATCATATGGCTTCCAGTGCCCACGCACTCCTCGTTGGGCCTCCATTGTTTCTTAATGTTTGCTCTGTCATGCCAAGTCCATGGCCCCCCTCTGGGCCCTCTCTGTCCAGCATGATAAGTGACGGACGTCTCAAACACCTCTCCGTGCCGGCCGCAGGGATGACTAATGGACTGTTGCAGTGCTACGACTGAGGGCTCGGTGATAAGGCATGGGCTGTGAGATCAGCAGCCTATTTCAGCTCAAAACATCTCAGAGAGAGAGAGAGAGAGAGAGAGAGAGAGAGAGAGAGAGAGAGAGAGAGAGAGAGAAACATCGGCCCACACTGTCTCTGTGGTAACATAACACAGACAGAATAAATGAGTTGTGTTTGTTTAGGTGCTTTTCTCTCTGACTCTGTATATCATATGACTGTGGAGGGCAGCAGACCACCCGCACGTCAAAATATGCTGTCCTATCAGAACACAAAGTTTGGACTTTCAGGGGGCAGTCGTACATATCGCTGTGTCATTTATAACTAGGAAATTTAATTTACTGACATAAATACAGTTATGCGGTTCAAGCTTGTCGCTAGCTGGTTGCTAAAATGAATGGGAGTCTATGGGAGGAAAGAGGGATGAATAAACGACACATAAAGATCTGTGGGTCAGTGTGGCAGAAGATTAGAGTGTGGGGATCTGCCCTGAGTGAGTATGCATGCAGTTTGGTGGCTGTAAGCTAGAGGAAACTATAGGGTGTGAATGGGGGGTGAAAATGAATGGGAGTCTATGGGAGGAAAGAGGGATGAATAAACGACACATAGAGATCTGTGGGTCAGTGTGGCTGAAGATTAGAGTTTGGGGATCTGCCCTGAGTGAGTATGCATGCAGTTTGGTGACTGTAAGTTACTATAGGGTGTGAATGGGGCGTGAAAATGAATGGGAGCCTATAGGAGGAACGAGGGATGAATAAACAACGCATAGAGATCTGTGGGTCAGTGTGGCTGAAGATTCGAGTTTAGGGATCTGCCCTGAGTGAGTATGCATGCAGTTTGGTTTTTCAGAGGAAACTAAAAAGTGTGAAAGGGAGTGAAAATGAATGGGAGTCTATGGGAGGAACAAGGGATGAATAAACGACACATAGAGATCTGTTGGTCAGGTAGCTGTAGATTTTGAGTTTGGGGATCTGCCCTGAGTGAGTATGCATGCAGTTTGGTGGCTGTAAGTTACTATAGGGTGTGAATGGGGGGTGAAAATGAATGGGAGTCTATGGGAGGAGAAAGTTATGGTGAGGGGGGCAGATGAACAGATGAGTGCGGGTCAGATCAACATTGTATTTGGGCTCAGATGCATGTTTCACGCAGAGGTACAGTAGATGGGTGTGAACTTTTCCACCCCATCCAGTCATTCTTCTCGTTTCTGCCTAAATATACACCACAGATACGGAGTTAATATCTAGAACATGTTTGACATTTCAGTGTTATATGGATACGTACATTGGAACGTATCGTCATGCAGCCCAAAGAAATCATCTAGTGCTTTGGTGGTTGTACCTCACACTCACTCATACACTTGGTACCTAGATCCGCAAAATGATCCACTACCACTTTAACTTCTCAGCACAAGCCTGCTGTCTGAAGTCGACCTTTCGGCTACCTCCAAGGAAAATGCCTTGCTGAGTATGAATGATGTTCTGTTAATAGACCCGTCACTTTATTCAGAATGGCCAAGTCGCTAAAGAGCTGCCAGATACTTGCCGTGGTGAGTCAGGAGAACAGTTATGGTTATACACGGTCTTTTCTGCCTCAGTGTACCCCACACATACACCACGTTAATACCTAGAACATGTTTTCCATTTCACTGTAATGTAGTTTAAATGTATTGGAGCTTCTCATCATGCTAGCCAAAATAATTATCTAGTACCTGTTAGGCAAACAACTTCGAGACCGACGTGTGCAGAAGCGAAACAATGGCAGAAGCTAAATCAGAGTCAGGGACGGGCGGAGGTCAGAACCAGGTAGTACAAGCAGACAGGTTTAAAGGGGAAGACCAAAAAGAGAAAGTAGAGATTCAAACCGGAGAGGCAGAGCACGAGCAAAAGGGATTAGGCGAAAGAGTAATAGAGGAACGAAGTCGAGTCGGAAACCAGAATAAGAGAATACGAGAAAGGACCGCTCAGGATTGCTAAACGATGTTTAGCAAAGCTTCGCAGGGAACCCGTCTGAACCCCAGCCTTAAATACAGACAGTAATTAGATACAGCTGGGGTTAAAACACGGGCGATCTAGAGCGAATCACCGAGTCCGAATGGGGGCGCATAGACATGACGTCATCGAGCGTGGCCCTCTGGGAAGTGGAGTCCCGAAGAGTGGAGAAGCCGGGGCGACGCGGAGGCGTGACAGTACCTCACAGTTTGTGGCTCAACGTGCTCAGTTCTATACCTAGCACCGCTAAAGATGGTGTTACCGCTTTAACTTCTCGGCAAAAGTCTGCAGTGTGAAGCAGACCTCAGAAACCTCCCACTTAGTTGATCTCACCTGACATATCTAGAACGTCAAGAAACAGCTAACTGGAACCTGGTTAGACTATGACTTTTATTTACATGTAGTGACACCAGGCCTTCTGGGCGTGTGACACGTGACAACACATCGTTCATCTCGGTGCTGACCACGGTGCCTCCACACACGGATTCGTTGGGCGTCTCCACCAAGACTAAAGCGGGACTCGTCACTGAAGATGACCCGCTGCCATGTCACTCCATGACAGTCTGGTACGACACCACTGCAGTCTTTGGTGACGGTGACGTGGTGTTAAGGGCAGTCGTGGTAACGGTCTGTGTGCATGTAGTCCTGCGTGGTGCAGCCGTCTGCCAATGGTGCTGCACTAACAGGATGGTTCATGGAGGACACCACTGCTCGCTGAGTGTCTGTAATGGTGGCGGTTGGTATACTCCTCACATGTTGGACCATTTGTCAGTTCTTCGTCTTCAAGATCCTTCATGTATCTGAACAACCGTCCGTCAATAAGACCATCCCGCTTTCCCGAGACCCTACGATGCGACCCCTCTCCAATTGGTTTCGAACTCCGAGGTACATACTTCCTGTTGCTACCAACACAACAGCACGAGTCCGAATAGACAACACGCACAACAGGACGACCTCATGCAGACAGTCAGGTACAGCGATAAGCCCTGTCCTTGCTTACGTCACATGCACAGCCAAGCGTGAAACTGGAACCATCCGCATGTCTCATGATGTCACACCTCCGCACCAAGTTTCATTCCTATCAGTTGATTCCTTCTGGGTGCAGCTACTCCTTTGACGATGAGTGTAGTTCAAATGTATTGGCACTGACTGCATGATACAAAATATACGTATCTAGTACTCTGGAGTTTGTAGCTCACACCCAGTTAATACCTAGAACTAAAAGAACCATAAAGCAAAGTGTCACCACTTTATCAGTATTCCTGTTCAGACATTCCCCAGTATTCCTTTTCATACTGCTAATGCTAACTATGCATGCTAACTATTTCAATGTCCCGCAGAGTTTTCAATTACCGTACAGCGATCTGCTGACTCAAGACATCGAGCTGGATATGGAGAGAGGACAAGATAAGGCCGGAGACATATGACCGCATTGGCCCTCTCTCTCTCTCTCTCTCTCTCTCTCTCCCTCTCACTCCGTTTACTTTATGAGGGAAGTGATCTCATCTCCATCCCAGCAGAAAGGCATTTGAGACGAGGTTGCTCGAGTCGTACATCTGGCCAGTGATGTCACTCTTTTGGACGCGTCCACTTCTGCAGAACATGCTCACGGAGATAAAACCTCAGAACTTATCACTCGCCTCTCACTCATCCATCACAGTCATCCGGTTGGCCAGCACTTTAGCACTAGCCTGCCCTTCCTCCTCCTCCTCCTCCTCCTCCTCCTCCCCCTCTCTGCACTGTTTCGCTCATCGGAGGCCGTTTGAACCGTCTGATGAAACATGATGAAACGCAGCGAGGCCAGTCATTATACAATTACAGCATTCCTCATCCGCGCTCCCCGCTCCGACTCCGAGGAGTTACGGCGCACGGGAGACGTCGCTTCAGAAGCTGTTTTTGGAAGGAGCTTTCACCCAGGCCTGCTTTTATGATCCCTATTTTTATATCCACTCTGGAGCTCCTCCGTCCAGCTCCACCCCACCCCGTGTAAGGTGACCTGTGATGGGGTCACGTTTGTTGCGAGGGCCGGCTCAAATGGACCCCAGAATAAAGTCCCTCTCTGGCTACAGTAACTCTGTGGATTAGCTCAGGGCGCAGAAACAGAGCCATGCTGTATGAATCTGCTCACCTTCTGTTACACATCACGGCTTAAAGCCCTGGTGCACCACGTGTAGCCAGGCAGCCCGGAGATGTTCGGTGTCTGAAGTTTGACATCTTTGGTTCTGTGCTGGCTAACGGAGCTAAAGAGTGACCTTGTGACCGCTAGTTAGCATTGTGCTAACTGCATGACTGAGTTCTCACAGTCCTGCCCCAGACCACGGCGAGCGGTTATATAATCCGTATTACAGAAACCACATTTTGCGAAATGACGTGACTGTTGTTTGTCCATGCTTGAGAGCCTCCACATATGGAGCTGTAGCTTTGGTTTGCTGTCTGAAGCAGGCTGTTCAGTTACCATTCAGTTACCTTCCTTCCTAATGCCGTACTGTATGTTAGAACTGAAACCCATGGTTTAGGGGTGAAAGAGAGGGGGGTAAAGCATCAAATTGGGATTTTTTGGGCTGATATTGCGACTGCAATTGAAATTGTGATTATCTAGTACTTTGCAGTTTGTAGCTCACATTTGCTCAGTTCAATACCTAGCACCACATAAGATGGTGTTACCGCTTCTTAGCAGAAGTGCAATCTCCTTGGAAAGACCTTGGAAACCTCTCACTTAGTTAATCTCACTTGACATATCTAGAACTTCAACTAACAGCTAACTGGAAACTGGTCAGACAATGACTTTTATTTACATTTAGTGACATATCTAGAACTTCAAGAAGGCTATAGAGCAGCTACCTCCATACCTAACAGCTAAACTGGAACCTGGTTAGACTATGAGTTGGGGTAAAGCATCAGATTGGGATTTTTTGGGCTGATATTGCGACTGCAATTGAAATTGCCAGATTACCAGTAAATTGTGGGTGTGATGTTACAACACGTGGAGTTTTAGCTGCTACTGATTGGTTGTATCTTATCTATAACCTAGATATGGGTGATGAGGTTAAATTCCCCAACATAAAATTTGATTATTGATAATTAAAAATAAATAAATAAATATATAAATGCTGCATTTGCAATTTAAAAATTTCCCTCTCTTAAATTACAAATTGCAAACTTTTACAGTCCTACTGTGATTGTTAGTGCTTGACCTTCAGTTTGAGACATGCGTAATTATTATATTTATATATTATTATTCATTATTATGTAACAATATGCCTCTAAAATAATGCTAATTTCTGCGTAGCACCACTATGGGATTGTAGAAGCATGTTGGCACTAGGCTAGCATCATGTCGGTGTCACTGCAGTGCTGAGAATGATCCACCACCCACATCATACCTGCTCTGTGGTGGTCCTGTGGGGGTCCTGACCATTGAAGAACAGGGTAATACAGTATACAGAGAAACAGATGGACTACAGTCTGGACCTGTACACCTACAGGGTGTCCTATATGGTCAGTGGAGCTGATAGAATGGACAGTGAGTGTAGATACAAGGAAGTGGACCTAATGATTGGACAAATTCTGTATCCATTGGCTTATATCCAAAGTCAAGCAGGATTTTCCTTCTCCTGTAAATGTATTATATATTATGTTATTTGTTATAATATAAAGTAATTATTAAATGTTTTTTATCGTTATTAAGCAGCAGTTATATTTTACCTTCTACCAGTTTTACAGTGACTCTTTCAGTAAGGACTCTCGTACAGAGCTGCTGCCGCTGCTGTGTTTCTTTTCTAACAGCTGACTGTTTACACGGCTCTCATTTTCACTCAGTGATGTACGTAGAGTTTCCATTAGGCCTGGACTGACCTCTGGTTCTGCCCATTGTATAACAAAACAGTGATCTGATCTCAGTGAACATAAATCTGAGGTGTTCGGCCGTCAGCCCGGCCCCTCAAGCTCTTGGCGGTAATTTCCTAGACACCACAGAGAACAACAATGCTGATTACAGAATTGTCCTTTGGGTGTTTCAAAATCCTAACCTTTTTGTTTCAGGCCAAAAAATTAGAAACTAAAATACTGGACTTTCAGAAAAAACAAAACGACAAACCAAAAGATGTTTATGTTTTTTTATTTCTCAGAAGATATGCGGACCTCTCTGAAGGCCCAGAAGGTCCTGGGGGTTCTCCTCTGATTGATATTGAGATATTTAGCTAAAATCTTCTAGTACTAGTGATTTCAGAGACACCATGGACAGGAAACAAGCCAGGATTGCAGTAGGCAATAACATAGAATCCCCACACTGAATCTGTATTAGAAATCATGATTATTACATTATTATTGTTATTACATTACTATTACACCATTATTACATTATTATTACAACACTATTCTCCTGATACAATTTTTTGTAGTTTAATATTGACATCTACACTACCAGTCAAAAGTTTAGACACCTAAATGGTCTAAATGGTCTCTATACTTAACAGCTCCAACTGCTGAGAGTCTGAACCAGTCCATATCCTGATACACCACATCTACTCCTGATGTACACAGTATGATGCTCCTCCATATCTCCACCTCTAATATATATTTAGTGGTGTAAAAACTTTGATCTCTTTTTCTGCACAGTGTAAAAGCTCTAGTCCTCCTTTCAGCTTAGTGAATATTCATGATGGACCGACCAATAGAATCGCTCCAAACCTGCTGTTGGTCCCTATGTTGCTGATGTTGGTCCCCATGTTGCTGTTGTTGGTCCCCATGTTGCTGATGTTGGTCCCCATGTTGCTGATGTTGGTCCCCATGTTGCTGATGTTTGTCCCCATGTTGCTGATGTTGGTCCCCATGTTGCTGATGTTGGTCCCCATGTTGCTGATGTTTTGTCACCCCAGTTGTTGCTGGCCGATGTTGCGTTTCCCCCATGTTGCTGGTGTGTTGGTCCCCATGTTGCTGATGTTGGTCACTGTGTTGCTGGTGTTGGTCCCCATGTTGCTGGCCACTTGGTTGTGGGTCCCCATGTTCGCCACTGATGTTGGGTCCCCATGTTGCTGATGTTTGTCCCCCATGTTGCTGATGTTTGGTCTTCCCCCATGATGTTGCTGATGGTTCGGTCCGCCATGTTGCTGATGTTTGTCCCCATGTTGCTGATGTTGGTCCCCATGTTGCTGATGTTGGTCCCCATGTTGCTGATGTTTGTCCCCATGTTGCTGATGTTGGTCCCCATGTTGCTAATGTTGGTCCCCATATTGCTGATGTTGGCCCCCATGTTGCTGATGTTGGTCCCCATGTTGCTGATGTTGGTCCCCATGTTGCTGATGTTGGTTTCCATGTTGCTGATGTTGGTCCCCATGTTGCTGATGTTATTGTCCCTTTATGTTGCTGATGGTTGGGTCCCCATGTTGCTGATGTGGTCCAGACCTGGTCCGTTTCGGTGATCTGTTGCTGGTGTTGGTCCCCATGTTGCTGATGTTGGTCCCCATGTTGCTGATGTTGGTCCCCATGTTGCTGATGTTGGTCCCCATGTTGCTGATGTTGGTCCCCATGTTGCTGATGTTGGTCCCCATGTTGCTGATGTTGGTCCCCATGTTGCTGATGTTGGTCCCCATGTTGCTGATGTTGGTCCCCATGTTGCTGATGTTGGTCCCCATGTTGCTGATGTTGGTCCCCATGTTGCTGACGTTGGTCCCCATGTTGCTGACGTTGGTCCCCATGTTGCTGGTGTTGGTTCCCATGTTGCTGATGTTGGTCACTGTGTTGCTGGTGTTGGTCCCCATGTTGCTGGTGTTGGTCCCCATGTTGCTGGTGTTGGTCCCCATGTTGCTGATGTTGGTCCCCATGTTGCTGATGTTGGTCCCCATGTTGCTGGTGTTTGTCCCCATGCTGCTGATGTTGGTCCCCATGTTGCTGATGTTGGTCCCCATGTTGCTGATGTTGGTCCCCATGTTGCTGATGTTGGTCCCCATGTTGCTGATGTTTGTCCCCATGTTGCTGATGTTTGTCCCCATGTTGCTGATGTTGGTCCCCATGTTGCTGATGTTGGTCCCCATGTTGCTGATGTTTGTCCCCATGTTGCTGATGTTGGTCCCCATGTTGGTGATGTTGGTCCCTGTGTTGGTGATGTTGGTCCCTGTGTTGGTGATGTTGGTCCCCATGTTGCTGATGTTTGTCCCCATGTTGTTGATGTTTGTCCCCATGTTGCTGATGTTGGTCCCCATGTTGTTGATGTTTGTCCCCATGTTGTTGATGTTTGTCCCCATGTTGCTGGTGTTTGTCCCCATGTTGTTGATGTTTGTCCCCATGTTGCTGATGTTTGTCCCCATGTTGCTGATGTTGGTCCCTGTGTTGCTGATGTTGGTCCCCACATTGCCGATGTTGGTCCCCATGTTGCTGATGTTGGTCCCCATGTTGCTGATGTTGGTCCCCATGTTGCTGATGTTTGTCCCCATGTTGCTGAAGTTTGTCCCCATGTTGCTGACGTTGGTCCCCATGTTGCTGACGTTTGTCCCCGTGTTGCTGAAGTTTGTCCCCATGTTGCTGATGTTGGTCCCCATTTCCTGATATTGGTCCCCTAATTGCTGATGTCGGTCCACAACCCTGTGTGTTTGGACCCCTGACAATATTTAAAATTAATGGAATATCCAGAGAAAATCTTACTTTGATGTTGTATATGAGTGTATGTCCTTACATATTTAAGGTAAACAGTCACAGTGGCTTGGTTCCTGTGGACGATGGCTTTATTAATGAGTTTATATAAGTGACGACTCCTGGTGCCCATATGGATAGCTGTTCAGCTGTCTTCTGTTTGAGTCTTCAGGCTTCTTAATGTCTGGTTTCTGATTCCACTGATTGTCTCCATCCATCTTATTGTTGGCCATCCTCTTCCTCTTTTATCTCCAACTGTTTCAGGCACAGCTGTCTTGTCTGATGAACAGGCTCCAATAACATGTGGAATGGAAGAGCTTCAGTTTGGTTATCTATTCTCTACGTGTGAGTGGTGTGGCTTGATTTGGTCCATCATCCATTAGTTTCTTTTCTTGCATCCAGGGATCTCTCAAGGTCTTCACCAACACTAGAGTTTAAGGGGCACCTATGTTTGTCTCGCTTGTTTATCGGGCCAGTTTTTGCATCCTTTATACCACAGAGAAGACTACAGCCTGGACATAGGGTATGAAAATGGATGGTTATGCTACTGGCTTAAGTGAAAAAGCCGTAAGATGGAATAGCTAGGCCGACTCCAATCGTTAAACTATGTACACTCATCGTCATAAGAATAGTTGCAGAAGTAGCTGCACCCAGAACGAATCAACTGACTGGAAGTAGTGAGTAAGTTTGACACTGTGGGACATGCTAATATCGCTATACCTGACTGACCCAACAGCCACGACTACAGACACTCAGCGAGCAGTGGTGTCCTCCATAAGTCATCCTGTTAGTGCAGCACCATTGGCAGACGGCTTCACCACGCAGGACTACATGCACACAGACTGTTACCACGACTGTCCTTAACACCACGTCACCGTCACCAAACACTGCAGTGGTGTCGTACCAGACTGTCATGGAGTGACTCAGAATGGCAGCGGGTCATCTTCAGTGACGAGTCCCGCTTTAGTCTTGGTGGAGACGCCCAACGAATCCGTGTGTGGAGGCACCGTGGTCAGCACCAAGATGAGATCACGGTTTTGTCGCCACACATCCAGAAGACCTGGTGTCCCTCCACCACCACCCCTACCGCACCATCTGCAGGAACTGTGTGAGGATGTTCAAGCTGCATGGGATGGATTATCACAGGACACCATTAGGAACCTCTACAGCTCCATACCGAGACGTCTGGCGTGTTGGGTTAGCAAACACGGCGGCCCAACTCCGCCATACTGAGAGACAGACTTCTGTATGTGTAGCTCAATAAATATTGATCATATCAGTCTAAATTCATCATCAGTTATTGATCCTGGTCACCTTTATCTTCCTTCCCAACACCACCGCACTCCCACACCTCCTTCTGGGTGATGCTATTTGCTTTGATGATGAGTGTAACTTTCCACATCTGATGTTTGATTTTACTGACGATTGATTACATTGGAGGATCGTTTCCAGCTTCTTTGTCCTTGCTCTGCCGAGTAACAGTCCTGTGTTATTAATAAATGATCTGAGCACATCCCCAGTGAAGTTATTGGTCTCCCATTATATATTAATATCCTGGATGATCTTTTTACAGACATCAAACCGCACAACGTGGTGCGACATCTCCCACTGCTGCTTAATATAAAAGCCAAGTGATGATGGCACACAACAGATGGTTAGGAAGTAATTAGCCTAAAGCTGTGTGAATGAGAGTGCTGTATTTATCATCTAGCCCCACAGACTGTAACCTGGACTCACATGTGATGCTTCAGGCCTGGTGCGTCAGCTGCACCACACACCCTGTGTATTAATAGCAGGCTAGATGGAAAACGTCCCACTCACAGTGTGAGGGTCCTGAAAACAGCACTGCGTTGGGATGTAACATGGGGAGACTGAGAACGCTCGCTCAGGAGGAGGCTGCTGTATGATGAACATGGTTGAGTGCATGTTTCTCCATATAGGACACTCTGTAGGTGTACAGGTCTCTATATACTGTATTACCCTGTTCTTCAATGGACAGGACCCCCACAGGACCACCACAGAGCAGGTATGGTGTGGGTGGTGGATCATTCTCAGCACTGCAGTGACACTGACGTGGTGGTGGTGTGTTAGTGTGTGTGGTGCTGGTGTGAGTGGCTCAGACACAGCAGTGCTGCTGGAGTGTTTAGACACTGTGTCCACTCACTGTCCACTCTATTAGACACTCCTACCTTGCTGGTCCACCTTGTAGATGGACAGTCAGAGACGATAGCTCATCTGCTGCTGCACAGTGCAGTGTTGGTCATCCTCTAGTCCTTCAGCAGTGGTCACAGGACTCTGGCCACAGGACGCTGCCCACAGGACGCTGCCCCACAGGACGCTGTGTCTGATCCACTTACACCAGCACCACACACACTAACACACCACCGCCACGTCAGTGTCACTGCAGTGCTGAGAATAATCCACCACCCACATCATACCTGCTCTGTGGTGGTCCTGTGGGGGTCCTGACCATTGAAGAACAGGGTAATACAGTATACAGAGAAACAGATGGACTACAGTCTGGACCTGTACACCTACAGAGTGTCCTATATGGTCAGTGGAGCTGATAAGATGAAGTTTAAATACCAGGTGTTCTTAATAAAGTGCTCAGTGAGTGTAAGTTGTGTGTTCAGGTAATAGATTACACAGCTATGTAATCTGTGGACACAGCAAAGTAATATATGCGCCTCTACACTCTACTAGGCTGGACATCCAAGAGCACTGCAGCCCCTCTCAGCTCTACCAAGCCCTGCTCTGGTTGGGGGTCATGGGAGGGGTCATCTGGAGAAATGCCATAGGTGTGTCTGAGAAAGAAAAAGCCCCAGTGCTGCCTTTTCAGGAGGAGTGAGTTTACGCTCCACGCTAGACCTCCTGACCTCCTCATGATCCTTCGGCCTCAGGAACAGTAGTCTCCTCGGGATTGCGAACCCAATACACTGTGTCCGATCCAGGATTAGCGAAAACCCAAACAACGTATCATGGGCTGAAACAGCCCCTCGCAGCAGATCAGCACAGTTAGGCTCTCGTTTAGAGGACTGCTGCGTTGTTATGGCTTCGCAGATGTTCCCTTCGTCTCTCCTCAAAGCCAGCAGCAGTGCCGGTAAACTGAAGTACACTCTTCAAGTGGCCTAAAGGTTCAGATGCTGCAGAACAACATTTGTGGTTCCCTGAAGAACCTTTCAATGAATGGAACCATTTTTTGAATCATCTCTGTAGATGAGGTATGTGTGAAAGTGAAGCTGGAAATGTTCTAGAATGAACAGTTCAGTTGGTAAAGAACCTATATGTTATGTAAAGGTTCTTGAAAGATTCCATTCATTGAAAGGTTCTTCAGGGAACCACACATGTTGGTTTGCAGCATCTCTGCAGATGAGGTATGCGTGAATGTTAAGCTGAAAGAATCTCCACATGATGGAACGAATATTTCAGTTGGTAAAGAACCCATATATGAAGGTTCTTGGAACTTTTGGAAGGTCCTTCAGATGCACAAACCTTGAATCAAATGGGGTTCTTTACCAACTAAACTGTTCGTTCTAGAACATTTCACATAACATATGGGTTCTTTACCAACTGAACTGTTCGTTCTAGAACATTTCCATCATGTGGAGGTTCTTTCAGCTTCACATACACACATACCTCATCTGCAGAAATTATTAAACAATGGTTCCATTCATTGAAAGGTTCTTCAGGGAACCACAAATGTTGTTCTGCAGCATCTCTGCAGATGAGGTATGTGTGAATGTGAAGCTGAAAGAACCTCCACATGATGGAAATGTTCTAGAATGAACAGTTCAGTTGGTAAAGAACCCATATGTTATGTGAAGGTTCTTGGAACTTTTGAAAGGTTCCTCACATGCATAAACCTTGAATCAAACAGGGTTCTTTACCAACTAAACTGCTCGTTCTAGAACATTTCCATCATGTGGAGGTTCTTTCAGTTTCACATGCACACATAGCTCATCTGCAGAAATGATTAAACAAAGGTTCCATTCATTGAAAGGTTCTTTAGGGAACCACAAATATTGTTCTGCAGCATCTCTGCAGCTGAGGTATGTGTGAAAGAACCTCCACATGATGGAAATGTTCTAGAACGAACAGTTCAGTTGGTAAAGAACCCATATGTTATGTGAAGGTTCTTGGAACCTTTGAAAGGTTCCTCACATGCATAAACCTTGAATCAAATGGGCTTCTTTAGGGAACCAGAATGTCCTGAGATGCTGCTGAAAGCCAGTTTTGGTCTCCTGAAGAACCTTTCAATGAACAGTTGGACCATCTTTGCAGATGAGGTATGTGTGAGCGCAAATCTAAAAGAACCTTCAGATTACGGAACGTTCTAGATCGAGCAGCTGGTAAAGAACTCATCCATGATGTAATGGCACTTTGAACCTTTGAAAGGTCCTTCACATGCCCTTGAATCAAACAGGGTTCTTTAGGGAAGGAGAGGGTTCTTTTTCTACAGCGAAACCCCAAGAACCTTCCAGCACTTTGTGACAATTGGTATTTTGGCTCTTGGGCTCTCCCTCCCAGTTCAGGAGTACTGTTGTATGTACCACTCGTGCTTTGACCTCCTCATGGTCAGCTGTACACATTCGGTACAGACTCCGCCTCCCGTTTACTTCACACAGGTGTATGGATGTTCGAGCTCGGCTGTTCGGATATGTATGCGATGGGGAGCTGGAATTCTGCACAGGTAGCACCAGAAGAGAACCATGAGATGATCTCACAAGGTGGAGTAATAGTACAGGATGCTATTACAGAAGCTTCAAACCTTCATGGCTTATTGGGTGAGGTGGACAAGGAAGGAGCGAACTGTCTGGCGTGAGACACCCCACAGGACAGTTTTTGCATGCTGGCCTAAACCGGGACTACGATGGCTTTTAGAGTCTGGAAAAACTTTAAAACTGTGTGACAGGGATGACACGGATACAGTTCCAGCCTCCATTGCGGTCTTTCAGAAATAACGTTGGCACACTGCTGTCAGAGTTCCGTTGTTTAGCCATTAGCCGTGTGACTGTCGTGTCCTTTCAGCTCTCGCCAATAAGTAAAGGCAGTCCGAGATTTACTCCCCGTCTAGTCTCTGGTCACTTTTTCTTTTTCTCTTCCTCAAATAAAGTCTTCTTCCATTCTTCCATGTCTTCACAGTCTCTGCCATGGTGTCCATGCTGGGAAGACCGAGCTAGTCTTATCTAGAACTTACAATTTAGAACGATTTGGAGGAGGCACTCCACGGAGGAGTTTACGTTCCATATGTTACACACCACGCAGTAAAACACCCCCATCCCATACACACACACACACTAGGGGCACTGACCACACTTGCCCAGAATGGTGGGCAGCTCTATCCATGGCACGCAGGGAGCATTTGGGGGTTAGGTGCCTTGCTCAAGGGCAGCTCAGTCATGTCCCGACAGGTCTCTGGCATGCTCCTCCAAAGTTACCTAGTAGGTGTTCTGGGCCATGACAGGGATGTTATCCTCCATATATACGTCTGAGCACCATCAAAAGAACAGCTACACCCAGGAGGAAAAGGTTAAAGGTCACCAGGATCAATAACTGATGATAAATTTAGACTGATATGATCAATATTTATTGAGCTACACATACAGAAGTCTGTCTCTCAGTATGGCGTCGGGCCGCCATGTTCGCTAACCCAACACGCCAGACGTCTCGGTATGGAGCTGTAGAGGTTCCTAATGGTGTCCTGTGATAATCCATCCCATGCAGCTTGAACATCCTCACACAGTTCCTGCAGATGGTGCGGTAGGGGTGGAGGTGGAGGGACACCAGGTCTTCTGGACGTGTGACCGCAAACCGTTCATCTTGGTGCTGACCACGGTGCCTCCACACACGGATTCGTTGGGCGTCTCCACCAAGACTAAAGCGGGACTCGTCACTGAAGATGACCCGCTGCCATTCTGAGTCACTCCATGACAGTCTGGTACGACACCACTGCAGTCTTTGGTGACGGTGACGTGGTGTTAAGGACAGTCGTGGTAACGGTCTGTGTACATGTAGTCCTGCGTGGTGCAGCCGTCTACAACAGGACGACTCATGGAGGACACCACTGCTCGCTGGAGGTCTGTATTGGTGGCTGTTGGGTCAGACAGGTACAGGGATAAGGCCTGTCCCTGTTACATCACGTGTGCTGCTGAACATGAACCTAGAATCATTAGCATGTCTCACCATGTCAAACCTCCTAGCAGATGGTACCTTCTGGGTACATTCAGTGTTTGATTGACCCGCACTCGTTCGTTTCTCCCTTTTGTTTCACATCCCTCGTTCCTCCCATAGAGTCCCAGTCATTTTTGGACCCCTCTAAAGCCGGCTGTTCGCCCGAGAGCCACCAGACTGCACTTGCTCACTAAGGGGAGGTCCCCAAGCACTAACCCACAACGATACTAACCCGCACTCCTCTATCTGTCGTTTATTCATCCCTCATTTCTCCTATAGAGTCCCAGTCATTTCGACCCAAACCAAGCAGTAATGTTACGGTTTGCCCGAGAGCCACTAAACGTCACATACTCACTAAGGACAGGTCCCCACATGCTAATCCACGGTCATACTGACCCGCACTCGTTTACTCATCCCTGAGCAAGCTGCGCAACCATCCCACGTTTCGTTCAGGAAATGCACTTTTCTAGTTATTACTGCATTTCTGTAAAGCTGCTTTGAGACATAAGTTGTAAACAGCACTATATAAATAAATTTGATGTGACCTTACAGTCCACCAGTAAGCGAATGCTAAATGCTAACCTCTAGCATTAAGTTTTAAGGCTTTACCAAGAAGGACGTCTGGCCTCTTCATGTCGCAGTGCCCTTATTTAGTCACATTCCCGCTCTGTCCCTGTGTGGTTCTGTTCTCAGACATTTTCTTGAAGGACTAGAGCATCATCAGGAGGGGGATGGGCTTGGACAACTGCCACCACCTGTCACTACCTTGCTTTATTGCAGCTAACTAGACGGCTTCCCAGCTCAGTCCAGGGGGGTGGAAATGGCAGGAATGTGTTAGTGTCTTTCTTCATTAGTCCCTTAAGCAGAGTCCTCTGTCTTGTGTCTTTCCCATTAGATACGCTCAAATGAAACATCCACACAATAGGCCGAATGGGAATACGATGTGTTCGGCCGGAATGAAAATGGCCAGGAGTCTTTAGAGCGGGTGAAGCATTGTCCCTTTCAGCACATATCTGACGTATGTGGCAGGGCAGCCTGAGATAGGGTGGCAGGTGGACGCTGCCTCCCGGGAGTAGACAAAATACTGCGGCCTCATGACTGTTTATATCCCACAGCAATTACGGCAGCAATGCCTGGCTGGCAAGAGCCGGCCTTTGTGTTCCCGGTTTAGCCTCACTGCCATGCCAACGAGGCTTGTGTGTGTGTCGGTACACAGGGTCCGTCGGCATCCTCGGCTATATATAAATGTTTCTTTGCGCACTTGTGTGCCGAATGCCTTGCTCTAAAATACCTCAGGAATCCTAGGAATTAATTATTGCAAGAGCGGCAAATATACCGAGTTCAGTTCTCCGACCTCTAGCAGCCTGCAACTAGCTGCTGCGGTGGGTTCCTTGCAGCTGTAGAGTGTAACCGAAGCTTCGGCAGGTGTTTCAGTGCTGATGGCTGATAAAGTGATAGCTTTGAGCATTTCCCATAGGGCCCAAATGGGGAGGCCCCTATAAATGTCCCATAATTCCATACTCAAGAAGCTGTGGGTGCGAAGCAGAAGTGGGGTTACTATCAGAAGTGGGGCAACTGTCATGTGTGGGGTCACTTCCCAGGAATAGAGGACAGATTTAGGTTACAGGGGGGCCGTTATGCTCATTGCCAGTGTTGATTATTTCATTTTTGGCATCTACTAGACTTGGTCCGGTTTGGCTTCAGTGGTTCAGTGGTTGGAGGTTGGGACAGGGTTTAAGGGTTGTCCAGGAGTCACAATTGGAAGAGACAGGGGTCAGAACCCAAGCAGGCATCATTCGAGACAAATCCATATTCGCAAAAACCAAGAAACCAAGACAGGGGTCAGAACCAGGGAATATGAACAGGGCTAGATACGCCGACCAGAAACACAAGAACACAGAAAGACACCTCTGGAACGAAGACACAGCAAACAATGGGGAATCATTAGGAGTCTTAATGAGTGCCAGATCAGCTGTAGGTGTGTGGGAGTGGGTGGAGCCAGGGTGGAGCAAGAATAGAAGCCATGTGCAGTACCGCACAGCCACCAGAGAGGGCAGTATGGGACAGTACGTCTGTATTCACCTTCTGTTTTAAACGCTTCGTTCAAGCTCCTGGGTCTTTAATCTCCACCGCCCCACCCGGTGAGCCCAGTGTACCTGTGGTTGGGTAGCTGGACCACTCGCACTGTTTTGACAGGTCAGCTTCCAGAATGGTTCATTTAGAAGATAAGGGGAATTTCTTCCTCTGCCTCCGACAAATCTGGGGACCTCACTTCCCATGATCCCCCGCTCCGTGATGCCAACCTCTTCCAATCAGGAACAGCTTCCCTAGAACTCTGATTGACTTCACCTGTTTCCCATTACCTTTGTTGTGTATCTACACCTGCCTCTGTCAGTAACACTTAGCGTTGCTTACCGAGTGTTTCCCGATGGTTCTCTGTTTATGTATTCTCGTGTATGACCCTCGTTCATGCCTCTCTCTCATGTTCTGATTGCCTGGTTTTGGATTGTCTAGGTTTTGACCCATGCTGGTATGTGTATTCAGGCCCTTGCCCATGTCTGTTTTGGTCATTCTGGTTTGGCTCTGTTTGTCTACCCGTTCTGAACCGATTCACTCAAAACACCGCATTAAACTTATTCCAGCGCCAGGCTCGTCAATCCAGCGTCACTCATGCACAGAGACATCTGAAAGAAATCAGAGTAAAGGGTTTACATCTCCATATACTGAACTAACAACGGTGCGTTAATCATAGGAATGGCGCTTGTCTAAAGAGTAGGGTAGCCATCCAAAGGTAGGTGACTCTAGCTGTGTCATAACTTAGGGGGTGCATCATTCGAAGGGCAATTGTGCCAAAGCGGCGCAACTAGGTTCTCGTTTTTTGGATCCTCCCTTATATGCGGCAGAGAAATACGCCCTTCTCTTCGACGGCAAAGAGAAATCCAACGGGTGGATCCTTCACCAGGTAATTCGCCGTAGAGCAGACGGCCTCATTCCGGCCTGGCCTTCACGGTCTATGCAGACTTCAAAGGATACGTCTTTGTAGACCGTGTCGTTCGAAGAATGAAGTCCCTGAAATGGGACACAGTTTATGTGTTTACCATCTGGAGTGAGGTAACTATAGGAATGGTATAACTCTCAAGTGTGAGGTCAACAGGAGGAGGATAACCATCACGGTGAGGTAACCATTTAGAGCTGGAGGTGGTAGATTGACATGTAACAGGTTTAGAAAATGACAGTTTAAGAAAATATAGTTAAAGATATTAAAGTTTTTAATGGCCTGTTTCTGGAATTAAAACTCTTGTGGTCTGGTTGCAGCATCTGAATTTCATATTAGACAGGCATCTGGTTAGATACCCATAGAAATCTTCATAATTGAACTTAGGTTCAATATTTTTATTATTATTATTATTATTATTATTATTATCATCATCATCATTCTTATTATTATCATTCTTATTATTATTATTAATAAACATTTAATGGTTTTCCTGAGGTTGTACCACCTGACATGCTAAACCGAACCATTATCATTAACACACTGACCTTGGCATTGCACCATGAAGGTCTCTTGGGGACGTCCTCATGATGCAGTAGCCTGGCCCCTCTTTTTTAGACATAGCATGTCAAAACAAACGAATTGTGAAAAGTGGCTAATAAGTGTCTTATTTTCCACCATTTGTTTTGATGTTTTCAAACATAAATATTAGAACCAGAAAGTTTAAAGACCATAGTTGCCATGGGTGAACAAGGGATGCATTCTGAATAAACGACACACAGAGGAGTGCGGGTCAGTATGACAATGGATTCCAGTTTGGGGACCTGCCCCGAGTAAATACATGTAGAGTTTGGTGGCTGTAGGTTAAAGTAAACATTGGGGTTTGGCTGGGGGTGAAAATGAATGGTGCTCTGTGAGAGGAATGAGGGATGAATAAGCAGCACATAGAGGAGTATGGGTCATCACAGCTGAGGATTAGAGTTTGGGGATCAGCCCTGAGTACATGCTGTACATGAGTACATGCTGTTTGGCGGCTGTAGGTTAGGGGAAACCAACACATCGTTCCCTACAGCACCCAGGATCGTTATTGTTGCTATACTGGGAGGCTTTCTTGCCCTGTAAACAAACGTGGTGTGATTGCGCGATGAGATGGAGAGTTGATCCGGCTCGCCAGACCGCTGTGGCATCCGGGTGAAATGCTGTTGCTTAAATAAACATAACATAAGTGTTGCTGTTTTGATCCGTCGCTCGTATGAAGCTACCCGATACGGGATCTTTGTGTAAACAGCAGGCCGGTGCCTTTCACCCTGACCGCAGGACGCGGGACGTTTCTGCACCGATCAGACTGACACACGAAATGAAGACGGCAGCGGCGGGAGAGGCCTTGCTGTTCCCTCTGATGACTATTAATATCTCGAACAGTAAACTAGCAGCTTCCTACCCACTGCCAGCATTTTCCGTCCCTGAGTCACATGCCGGTTTCATCAGCGGGCCTGCGACTGTTTGTGAGACGCTATGAGCCGAGACTCTTCCCCCGGGCTCGCTGCACTCGAGCATTTGTGTGAACTACACTTACCAGAAACGGTCATAAAGCTGCTAGCCAAATAACCTGCTCCAGTTTAGGCAATACGTAAGCTGGTCATTAGTCACGTCAGTGAAGACTTGGATGCATCGGGACGGTGGTGTTGTCATACTTGGAAGTGGATTGCTGCCTCAGGATTACATCCTGCTAATGACTTTAGATAATGACCACATTGCTCAGATCCCAAACCTCTCTGTTAGCGTGTCCCTGTGGACCAGAGTGCTCATGATCCATCCACCGTATTAGCACAGGACGGGGAAAACACCCGGATGCCTTCAAGCCTCAGGTCAGCATCCAAACAAGGCAAGGCATCGCTCCCATACAGTGGAAACCATGAGCATGACTTGGTTTGATTATGGAAACAATGGACTCAGGCTCTACACTGAAGCCCTTGCTCTTACAGTCTCCAGCACTTCATACTGAAGTGATGTTGGCGTACGTGTGAAATCCGAGATAGGCTTTGACCTCACAAGGTCAGACCAGAACTGGACTATGTGTTAAGTTCCCATATCCCACATAAACCGCGTTAATCTACTTCCTGGTGCACATTCGTGTCCTCAGTTTTTGAGATATCGATACCGTTCCAACCTCAGATTGTTCGGTCTGATCGGGAATAGTGTCCTTGTGTACAGATTTTTGATCGGATGCAGTTTCCACATAACGATTAAATTTTTCCGGAATTGTTTCCCATTAAGAATGACTGGGATGGAAAAGTGCCAGCCTATCCACTGTCCTTCTGCTCAACCCTGAGACACCGTTTCTGATGTCCCATCTCAGGACAGACCCCCAAGCCCAGATTTATACCTGATTCGACCTGAACTCGTCTGTTTGTCTTTTTTTTTTCCATCCCTCTTTCCTCCCATAGACTCCCATTCGTTTTCACCCCCATTCAAACCCTATGGCTTTCTTTCCTACAGCCACCAAACTCCATGTACTCACTCAGGGCAGGTCCCTAAACTCTAATCCACCGCCATATTGACTCGCACTCCTCTATGTGTCCTTTATTCATCCCTCATTCCTCCCATAGAGTCCCATTCATTTTCACCCCCATTCAAAACCTATGGGTTTCTTTAACCTACAGCCACCAAACTCTAATCCACCGCCAATGTACACACTCCTCTATGTGGCAGACTCCCTATCATTTTCACCCCCATTCAAAACCTACTTTAAACTAACAGCCACCAAACTCCAGTCGACTCAGGGCAGGTCCCTAAACCTCTAATCCACCGCCATATTGTCGCACTTCTCTAAGGTATTCATCCCTCATTCCTACCGTAGAGTCCCATTCGTTTTCACGCCCATTCAAAACCTATGGGTTTCTTTAACCTACAGCCACCAAACTCCATGTACACACTCAGGGAAGATCCCTAAAGTCTAATCCACAGCCTTACTGACGCACACTCCACATTTATTCATCCCTCGTTCACCCCACAGCCTAGTTGAAAGTGGGAACCATTTAAAATGCCCAACCATTCCTAAACAGGCTGTTTGTTTGTTACTCGGCCTTTAGGACTGTAATCCATCTCTTTTCTGATTGGCTGCTCTGAAGTGTGCCTCATTCAATAAACTCCCACATTTTCAACCCCCATACTAAACCCACGACTTCCTTACCCTACAGCCAACCAAAGACTCCAAAGTCCCTAAACATGTTTAAATGCCAGTAATCTGTCCCGTGAGGGACCAGAAATGGTCACATTCTCCCGTTATAGTCCCCATTGTTGACCTTACCCTTCATGGAGAAGTTTGCTTCGTTGCTGAACAGGGAAAATGAGGGGTTATCTGAAGCTGCTGTGTCACCCTTTCCACACCCCCCAAAACCGTTGGGTTGTTCTTATAACCTCAGTCAGTTAGGGTGTTTCAGTATGTGAACTCTTACCACCATATGGGTGCACTCCTTATGTGGTAGAACTGATCCCTCATTCCCTCCTAACTTCCAGTTTGCGGCTAACCCCAAAAAACATTCCACAGACCAGGCATTGTACACACTCGCGGTGCGGGCTCTTGTCTGAATCCACAGCCTTACTGAGCACTCCACATTGATTCATGCGTTCAGCCTAGTTGAAAGTGGGAACCATTTAAAATGCCCAACCATTCCTTCAGGACATGCTGTGGGTCCCATGGGATATTTGGGCCTATTTCCAGAAAACGCCGTGGCAGTAATTGAAACAGGCTCTTCTGCGACAGGGTGCACTTTCGCATCCATCTCTTTTCTGCCTGGCTGCCTGAAGTGTCCTCATTCAAGTCACCATTACTAGTCACTTTAAGTGAGGAAAGCATGTTAAATGGATCTGTCCCGTGAGGGACCAGAACTGGTGATTCTGCTTGTTGACCTTACCCTTCATGGAGAAGTTTGCTTCGTTGCTGAACAGGGAAAATGAGGGGTTGTCTGAAACGGCTGTGTCACCCTTTCCACACATTCAGTTTGGCGCTCTGAGTCAGTCAGGTGTTTCAGTATGTGAATTTTATATGGGTGCCCTTTATGGGTAGACTGAGAAAATTCGCTAAGTTGAGGTGCGGCTAACCCCACATTCCACAGACAGGCATTGGGTGCTGCGGTGCGGGCTCTTGCTGAATGAGGCCAGAGCAGCGGTTGATGTTGCTTCATCTGTTGCAGATTTTGGTCATCCAGGTGGGAGGTAATTGGGAGGCCTGCCAATAGTGAAATCTTCTTGCGACAGTGCTTCGTCATATGTGGTCACCTGTATTTCCTCTAGTCACCTCAGAGTCTCAGGTTCCCTCCCACAGTCCAATGACATGCAGTCAGGTGAACTGGAAGTCTGTAAATTGCGAGTCTGCTAAGTTGTGAGTCTGCCAAGTGTTGGACGGGTGGCATGTCCTGTCCAGGGTTTCCTGATGTCCGCCCTATGAATGCTGGGGAAAGACCCCCGGCAACCCAGAGGGTTCAATCAGTTTAGAAGATGAAGGTGAGTGAGTGATTGAGTAAGTGAGTGAGTGACTGAGTGAGTTAAGTTCCTTGGTATCATTGCTATGAGGATTGCTGAATGAGGGGAATGACGTTTGGGATAATGTAGCTAACTATAAACATTCAGACGCATCTGTTCTCCTCAAACAGTGCACTGTTTATCTGCAGAAGTTAGAATTTCCATCCTTACATAACGCACTATTTCGGGAGCACGGGGCGTTTAAGGTTCCGACTGGGTTCCGAGTGACGTTCCTCAGACTTCCTATATTGCTGTTTTATAGTCAATTATATAAAGTAATTGAAGTGCACTAAGTGTTGGCTGACTAACATGAAGTAATGCATTAACAATGAATAACTAATGTTAAGTAAACATATAACAACTCTTACATGTTCACTTAACATTAGTTAGGCATCGTAACCTTTGTTAATGCAATACTCCATATTAGTTAATCAACATGTAAAGTGTTATTCAAGTCTGTGACATTAATCGTGGGGTGGTTTAGCCTGCTAGCTAACTGACCAATTAGGTTCTAATTAAGAAAATAGGTTAATCAGCCCACCAGATTAACCTCCTGAGACCCGGACTTGATTGGTGTGCAATTTTAGTTTCTCCTAGCTAACACAATGAGGGCTATAGCTCTTAATAATGTTTCTTCAAGACTGGTAAGGAGTGAAGAGGGGGGAGGAGGACTGTTCATTTCCTTGCTTCCCATGATAGGGGTGGATGAAACACCTAGCCAGGTTCTTTCTTCATCTGTACATTCAGTGCTCTATGCAAGTAGCATTAGCATTAGAGTTAAAGGCTAGAGGGTTTTTCATGACATGGTCAGTAATACAGTTATCGACCGGGAGTCAGGAGTCATCGACCAAGAGTCGTCTCTGATGCTGAACGTGCTTAAATCAAAGAGTTGACTCTTTCAGGAATCATCAGGCGGTTCAGCTGAGTTCGGTTATCTTCAGGCAGTTGGTGAGTCATATATCATGTTTACATAAGAACCATGAAACGTGCACGGAATTGAAATGCTTCTGTTGTCCTGATGCTTTGTTAAATTTGTGTTCCACCTTAAATAGCCTTGCACGTACATTCTGGCCAGAGGTGCATCACTTAAGGTGGACTGGAAGAGTCACAATGAAGAGTCACTAATAACAAACCAACATCAGCATCCTACAAACGAGAAAAAGACAAACGTGTCATGTTGATTCGTGACCAGTCATAGAAATACTTGCTTTGATCTGTAATTCTTAGAAGCCTTAGAAGTTCAGTTACCTTACTTCCAATGAGCTAAGACAGGCGAACCTAGAGCAGGCTTACCACTAGCGTCAATGGCTAAGGGCTATAGCGATCTATTCTAAGGGTTAATGTATGGATCAATGAAGGTCGGAGGACACATGGATCTGAGCTGTGCTGATTTGCGTGAGATCTTGTGGACTCTGTAACTCTGGAAACCTTTTGTGTCGGTTGACCGTTATTCCCGTTGACGTGTCCAGTACTGTAAGCTTTGCTGGCAAGACGTCTTGTTTAGGGTCCCTGTGCAGCACTGGGTCATACACGTGTAATTATGCATGTCCAGCAGAATGTCCAGAAAGCAGGTGCGATAGAGTAATGACGGCATGCAGTGCGAAGGGTGTCTGGAACAGGGACTAAGAATTACTCATACACTGAAAACGGCATTGCACTGAATTTACTGTGTTCAGATGTAGCTTACTCTGGAATAAAGCGCCTCAGCGTCTGCTCTTCTTTCAGTTTACCTGCTTTGGACAATGACTGCTTTGGCTTTTGGCGTGGCGAGGTGTCAATTTTGAAAGAGTTGAATCTTTGACCTAAGAACATTCGGGAGTCATATGACTCCTGAACGTGCTTAAATCAAAGAGCTGACTCTTTTGGGAATCAAATGGCCTATGACTCTTTGAGTCATTCTTAAAGAATCGACTCTTTGACTGAAGCACGTTCGGGAGTCATAGGCCAAGAGTCGTCTTTAACAACTGAATGTGCTTCAATCAAAGAGTTGACTCTTTCAGGAATCTGCTTTTCCGCTGTGACTCTTTGAGTCGTTCTGAGAAAATAGACTCTTTGGTGACTAAACAAGTGTGAGTTGTTTCTTAAGTTCATGTGTTAGTAAATTGTCGGGAGGCCATCATGAAACCTGAACGTGCTTTAATCAAAGAGTTTGACTCTCGGTATTTTATTAATTTCGAGCCATTTTTTGTATCTATTGGCTGGGATCTTTGTTTTGATTGTGAGATGGTGAGACATGTGGACTCTTAATGTCTTCGCACGTTGGTGGAATTTTAGGATCAAGCGAATGTCAAAACTTTTGTGCTATGACTCTTCGGGAGTCAGCTGGGCCAAAAGTTGTTATTCTCATTTTTGGTCTTTGACTTAGTTGGGCTAAGTTTGGGAGCATTAGGTACCAAGAGTTGTCTCTGACTCCCGAATGTGCTTAAATCAAGGAGATGACTCTTTCGGGAATTGGTTTTTGGCCTATGACTCTTTGAGTCATTCTGAAAGAATCGGGAACCCTTCGGGTTGATCTTAAGTACATTGTTCTGTGTAAGAGTCTGTTTCTAGACCATTAAGAATCATCCTCTGGACAATACCGATTACATTTTCCATGTCTTTCGAATTCGGAAAGAGTTGACTCTTTCGGGAATCTGCTTTTCGGCTTATGGATTAATTGGAGTCCGTTCTGAGAAAAATTGACATCCCTCTTTGACTTAAGCACAGTAATCGACTTTTACTATTGCTTTGGAGAGTCATTAGGGCCCAGAGTCGCCTCTTGGACTCCCCGAACTGGGTTGCTTAAAGTCAGAGGTGACGTCTGTCTGGAATCGACTCTGGTACTATGACATCTTTGGCACGTGTGTGTCATAAGTATCCTAAGAAAATAGACAAACTTCTTAACCTTCAATGCTTTGGGAGTCAGAGTCAACTTTTAGCCAATGACTCAAACTTGACTCTGACAACTCCTGTCTTTTATCTCCATATTAGCTTTGAGGAACATTCTGATGGAGGAGAGCGTAAAGCAAGAGGGACTCAATTTCTATACGTCCTCCACCGCAGCTCTTTCTTTTCATGATTTGGGTCATGATAAACAGTTACTGGAAACATAACAATAACAAAATCAACGACAACAAAAACAACCCCAATGTTTTTCAGCAGAATGTTGTAGAAACGAGGTGCCAGTTTCAAGGTCAAATTTTCAGTCCCCCTCAAATAGCACTGTAGTTACCTTTTTGTGCGTGTGATGGGGTCCCCATTTAACTGGCAACAAGCATCATTTTGGGATCTGGAGAACTAAAGTCACCAAACAAAAAACGCCTGTGTACCGAGCTGTGGATGTTTAGATAGTCCTTTCCAGCAAGATTTTTCTCAAATTAGCCTTAGATAAGTTTCGACCTTTAAGCGCCAAGGTATTTTGAGTTGTCAATTATATCCTAGTAGGATGAAGGGAATAAAAGAGCTCTGAGGGTAGGCCTTCTGCTCTATCTTGCGATCTCTCTCTCATCTTTGGGTGAGTTATCAGGGTAATTGAGAAATCCTGCTTTGTGCAATACGGAGCAAACAGGAAGCCAACATCAGCCTCTTACAAAGGAAATAACTAGGACTACAGCATCCAGGGACTGTTGAACTTTTCAAGTGTTCAGAAAACTCAAAAAATAGCTAGTCTTGAACATTGTCCAAGTCTGACGTGTCATCTACTGATGATTTTCTTTTTTGTTTTCTCAGTACATCCGTCCAAGTTCCCCCCTCGCCTTTTATTATGTGAAGCTGAATGTTTGTCATATCGCTTCTCAAAAGTGGGTTATAATCTCTGCTGTATTCCATTATCATCAGCTCTGGCGCTCTGTTGGTTACAATCAGGTGGTGTCGGTGGGAGGTCGATTCCATTGATTCCAGCAGCAGGCGTTAAGAGTGGGAGTCATTTCCAGAAACCATGGAGTTCCCACGAACCACTACTTTGGTGTAATGTCCTGTATTAGTGTGGAGTATATGCAAATACTAGCAATGCGTACATACAGCAGTTTGTAAAATGATGCCACCAGTCAAACTCCACCACTCATGCGCCACACAAATAGTTTAATTAAATCCAGCACTGACCAAACTGGCATTTAGCAAACGCTAATATCCGGAGTGGCTTACAACAATGAGCCTCAGAAAGTTAAATATACAGGTCTGAAGATTAATAAAAGATGAGCTCGCATTAGAGTAGGAGCTAACAGCTAGGCTAACCGTATCTCTGGTGAACTGAGCAGCGTTAGCAGCAGCTAGCTCTAAACAGTGGATACAGTAATAACAGCTCTGAGGTAAATGTGTGTGTAGTGATTGTAGTGGGGTGTGTTTTCATTAGAATGAACCTCAGAAAGTTAAATACTAGCAATGCGTACATACAGCAGTTTGTAAAATGATGCCACCAGTCAAACTCCACCACTCATGTGCCAAACAAATAGTGGGCAGCATACCACCGGAAAGGTGTTTCATCCACCCCTATCATGGAAAGCAAGTGGCAATGCAAAATCCTCAGTCCTCCCCCCCTCGTCAACTCATTACACAGTACCAGTTTCTATTTTTTTTTTGAACTTATTATTTATTGAAGATCTCAAGGAATATTCCCCATTGATCATTCTTTTTAAGTCATGCCTTATAAATGTTAACATAATACTCATGTACACATTCTACATTGACAGGCCAATACACTTCAATTACAATTGGTCAGAAAGCATTATTAACATTGCTGGGCTCCATCGCTTGACAAATTTTTCCTTCTGCAGTCTCAAGTTATATGTTATTTCTTCCATACTATGTATCATCCATAGACGCTCTATCCAAGATTTATACGTTGGGACAGTGGTTTTGAGCCAGTTCACAGTTATACCCTTAATTGCTGCTGCTAATAAAACATGAAGGAGATAGATCTGGCTCCTACTTTCAAAATCCTGAGGAACAGCACCCTTCCCCGTCCTCAGCGAATTTCAACGTTAACCAGTCTTCAATTTCTTCTCAAAACATTTCCTTCGGGATCAACGTTCACCATCATAAAACTAGCACTCCAATTTCTTCTCCAAAACCATTTCCTTCGGGATCAATAAAGTATCTATCTATCTATCTATCTATCTATCTATCTATATATCTATATTCTTCTGTTCACTTCTATTCACGCAGCTTTTTTTGTTTGCTGCTGAACTTGGTTTCTTGGCGGTGCTGGCCCGGCAGACGCTCCCCAAGAGCTATAGCCCTCATTGTGTTGTCGTCTTTGATATGCCATCAGAACTTTTTTTCTCTATTTTCCTTTGTGTTGATAATTTCCTTTAATTCTTTGTTGATGTTTTTATAAAATTAAGACTCTTTAGGTGAAACTGGTCTTTTAAAAATGAGGGTCTATTAAGGAACCCCTTAAAACAGGCAGGAGGTTGCATTCACAGCGTAGAGTAGGTTAACTGAGAGTGTTACAGGGGCCATATCCAACATTCCAAATTTATACTGTTTTATTAATCTGCTTTAATGTCCCAAACACATCCAGCATCTCCTCATCACTTTGGAGATCAAACAGGCCGGATATATGTAAACGATCTCTGTTCTGATTGGCTGCGCTGTATCATGCATCATTCGTAAAGCAGTTAGGGCCTCATAGGGCCAGGGATCGACTGCTGAAGGTCGAATAATCAGCTACATGAAACTGTGTTGGGTTTTGTGGACATCACAGAGACGACTAACCCATTACACTTTACCAATACATGGACAGTATGGCCCTGGGAGTGGACGGTGCATAGCGAAAAGACTTTCTCGCCAGCGTCCCACAATACAGGGCCTGTAAACTCAGTCAGCATAAAATGCCACACATTCTTTCAGGGAGACAGAAGCAGATCGGGATCGTCATCGTGGCACTGGGAAAGTTTTCTGTTGTAAACAAACGCCCTCGTGTGATTTCATCATGACATTTAATGTAATCACGAGTAAGCTGATCCACATCACACGCTGCAGTTGCTGACTCTGAAGCAAGGGGTCAAAGGTCACCGGATGAGCTCATAGGGGAGGTGCGGTGGATTAGCTGTTGATTAAAAATTCCTGATGTCATACTCCAGCTTTTTGGAGAGATTACATAAAGCTGAGCTAGCTCTGCATTCGCTCACTGCTAACTCTCTCTCTCTCTCTCTCTCTCTCTCTCTCTCCTTCCCTCTCTCTCTGGGGGAAATCCCCCTCACAAATCACTGTGGTGCCCCAGTGCCTGGGAACATTCGAAAACTGTCTCTCTCTCTCCGATGGTAGATCTCCTCTCTCTACATCTCAAAATCTCAAAATCTCTCTCTCTGGGGAAAATCACACGCCTCTCGGCAATCTGTAGTGTGGTGGCCCCAGTCCCTGGCTAACTGGATGAGCCTTACAGGGCTAATGGAGATTTGGTACTGGAAAGGCGGAGTCCTGATCCTTATTACTGAAATCTAGGTTAACGTGGGGGACCCATCATTTTTTTTTGCACATCCTGCTCAGGCAAATTTGGCATTCAGCTAAAAACTCAAATCCGGAGTGGCTCTGCTATCTGAGACGCAGCCTTATAATATACAGGACTGAGATTTGGTGGATAAAATACTTTAGAGGATCAGTTTTAGAGTGAAATAGCTGAGGGAACCTCTTTAGCTAGGCCTAAGGTGGGATCTCATCATGTTAATTCCGCTGAGCAGCGTTAGGCAGCTATAAATAAACAGTGCATTCAGTCAACGAAAAAACTCAGGTAAATCCGGAGTGGGGTTTTCTTCAGAATGATGCATGCACGCCCTCAGAAAGTTAAATATACAGGTCTGAAGATTAATAAAAGATAAACTCACTTTAGAGGGT
>JAMWET010004956.1:137500-206234 GCA_024036415.1 Prochilodus magdalenae
ATAGGCTTTCGTAGCCCAGTGTACACTACCAGTCAAAAGTTTAGACACAGCTGCTACAAGTAGGTTTCCCTATTTTAAGCCTGATACCTTCCTTTAGAATAGACGTGAAACTTGGTGACATCATAAGACATGCAAATGACACAGGAGAACATGAGTCATCCTGTTAGTGCAGCACCATTGGTAGACGGCTGCACCACGCAGGACTACATGCACACAGACCGTTACCACGACTGTCCTTAACACCACGTCACCGTCACCAAACACTGCAGTGGTGTCGTACCAGACTGTCATGGAGTGACTCAGAATGGCAGCGGGTCATCTTCAGTGACGAGTCCCGCTTTAGTCTTGGTGGAGACGCCCAACGAGTCCGTGTGTGGAGGCACCGTGGTCAGCACCAAGATGAACGGGACGTTACACGTCCAGAAGGCCTGGTGTCCCTCCACCTCCACCCCTACCGCACCATCTGCAGGAACTGTGTGAGGATGTTCAAGCTGCATGGGATGGATTATCACAGGACTCCATTAGGAACCTCTACAGCTCCATACCGAGACGTCTGGCGTGTTGGGTTAGCAAACACGGCGGCCCGACGCCATACTGAGAGACAGACTTCTGTATATGTAGCTCAATAAATATTGATCATATCAGTCTAAATGTATCATCAGTTAATGATCCTGGTCACCTTTATCTTCCTTCCCGAATCACCGCACTCCCACACCTCCTCCTGGGTGCAGGTGTTAACCTCCTAAAGTTACTTCCTAATGTTTTTTAACCAACAACATCCATTTAGTGAGGTGTGTCTAAACTTTTGACTGAGAGTGTACTGGAACAAGAGCCAGAGTGTGCTGGACTGAGGGACCACATCAGGGTTTCAGTCCTTTGGTACAGTGTCAGTCCAGTCAGTTTCAAATGTATGTCAAAGGCTGTAGTTTGGTTGGCGCCAGGGTTGGGCTTATGTGGCTGTAGACCCGAATGCTGTTGGCGAAGCTCAGAATCGGTTTGTCTCTGGTTCAACACTGTGTTGTGATGCATGCCTCATACTCACTCGCTGCTGACATAGCTCCTTTCAAATATACCTTCAAAATGACACCAGTGGTTCTTAAGCCCAGTCCTGGACTATGCAAGGGTATGCTAATGGCTAATGGCTCACTGCCTCCACCCATCAGTGGCTGAAAGAAGTGACACTAAGTGCATGTAGCTAAAAGTGCCTGTTACATTTGGTGGGCCAAATCAAACATGCATCCACCCAACTTGAGCTCACCGGACTCACTTTGGGCAGCCCGACTATGGGACATGAGTGTGCTAGCTTGGCTAATGTTAGTGCTGTTGCAACATTGCAGTTAGCAACCAAACAGCTGTGTGAAGATGGCACATCATTCTTATCCCTCAGTTTTGTGTGCAGATGTTTTCTCCCCAGGCTCTGAGTCAGTCGTGTTTCCTCATTGCCATTTTGCAAGAGCTTAGTTTGCCAGAGATGATGGGGATAGCATAACCAGGAGCTGGGGTGACTGGAGGACACAGGGCCATTTCCAGTTTGCGTAGATTGTTGTAATCTTTATGAAGCTAAAGGTCCAGAGAAGCTTTCTGAGCATTTTAAGGTCAACCGTCTACTCCTCATTACTCAACATCCCATAATTCACACATCACACGCCCTGTCCAACTTATCAGAAAACCCCTTTACTGGAGCTTCACCTTGCTGGTGGTCCGTCACCCAAGATGGTATCTGGACAACAGGTCAGAAACTGACCAGGGATGAACGGAATGGGGTGAGCGGTGATAGACTATACTATTCATCAATCAGTCAATTAATCAATCAGCCAGTCAGTCAACCTGTATTAAAAGTGGTCGAGTGTCACCAGTGAGCAGAACTTTAGAGCCTCCAGTACTGAATTCCAGCTAGCTGATTTTCCCAGTTCAGGAAAAGCTGTTGACTCCTGAAGTGTGATCCAGTCACTGGAACAAATCTAATAAAGAAGTATAGTGTAAGTACAAAGTAGGTGTTTTTAATAAAGTGGCCAGTTAGTGGAAACACATTGCAGGGGTTTCTTATAAAGTGGCCAGTTACTGGAAGCACCGTATAGGGGTTTTTAATAAAGTGGCCAATGTGTGGTAGTACAAGGTAGGTGTTTCTAATAAAGTGGCCAGCCAGTGGAAGTATCAGGTAGGTGTTTTTAATAAAGTGGCCAGTTAGTGGAAGTATCAGGTAGGTGTTTCTAATAAAATGGCCAGTTAGTGGAAATACCAGGTAGGTGTTTCTAATAAAGTGGCCAGTTAGTGGAAATACCAGGTAGGTGTTTCTAATAAAGTGGCCAGTTAGTGGAAGTACAAGGGAGCTGTTTCTAATAAAGTGGCCAATGTGCGGTAGTACAAGGTAGGTGTTTCTAGTAAAATGGCCAGTTAGTCAAAGGACAAGGGAGGTGTTTCTAATAAAGCGGCCAGTGTGTGGTAGTATAAGGGAGGTGTTTCTAATAAAATGGCCAGTTAGTCAAAGGACAAGGGAGATGTTTCTAATAAAATGGCCAATGTGTGGTAGTACAAGGGAGGTGTTTCTAATAAAATGGCCAGTTAGTCAAAGGACAAGGGAGGTGTTTCTAATAAAATGGCCAATGTGTGGTAGTACAAGGGAGGTGTTTCTAATAAAATGGCCAGTTAGTCAAAGGACAAGGGAGGTGTTTCTAATAAAATGGCCAGTAATTGTAAGTACAATGTAGGTGTTTCTAATAAAGTGGCCAGTGAGTGGACGTATCAGGTAGGTGTTTCTAATAAAGTGGCCAATGTGTGGTAGTACAAGGTGGGTGTTTCTAATAAAGTGGGCAGTAATTGTAAGTACAATGTAGGGGTTTCTAATAAAATGGCCGGTTAGTGGACGTATCAGGTAGGTGTTTCTAATAAAGTGGCCAGTTAGTGGAAGTACAAGGTAGGTGTTTCTATTAAAATGGCCAGTTAGTGAAAGGACAAGGGAGGTGTTTCTAATAAAATGGCCAGTGTGTGGTAGTACAAGGTAGGTGTTTCTAATAAAGTGTCAGACTAAATGTAGATTCTGTCCAGCACTAACTGCCTAAACAGTTAACACACCCTGCCCTGGTAAACCTGGCCTCAGAGTATGTGGCTCCCTCTTGTGGATATAGTTGAATACTGCACTTACATAATCCCAACCTGGACTCCATTACTCAGGGCTTTATGACCTTACTGACATTAATAATGCATCACCCAGCCCTTTGATGCAGTTATTAATCTATGGGGACTCTCTAATGAGTCTAAAGATGATTGTGATGGATTTCTTTGGCAGGCTCGTGAGGACATTATCCACATGCTGAAGTCGGAGCGGACACGGCCCGAGGGCCTGGAGGCTTACTACGGCTCGGCCGCCCCCGTGAAACCCTTACAGGCCCTGCAGAGGGACGGCCAGCTGACCTATGACAGAACTCCCCAGGACGATGTCTATGAGATTCCTATGATGGAGGTTAGAGGAACCCGAGGAAATGACTTGTGCTGCACAGTGCATTAAATCAATTTGCTGCAAACATTCATTTTTTACATACACTCATCATCAACAGAACAGCTGCACCCAGAAGGACGTGTGGGAGTGCGGTGGTGTTGGGAAGGAAGATAAAGGCTACCAGGATCAATAACTGATGATAAATTTAGACTGATATGATCAATATTTATTGAGCTACACATACAGAAGTCTGTCTCTCAGTATGGCGGAGTCGGGCCGCCGTGTTTGCTACCCCAACACGCCAGACGTCTCGGTATGGAGCTGTAGAGGTTCCTAATGGTGTCCTGTGATAATCCATCCCATGCAGCTTAAACATCCTCACACAGTTCCTGCAGATGGTGCGGTAGGGGTGGAGGTGGTGACACCAGGCCTTCTGGACGTGTGACAGCAGACCGTTCCTCTCGGTGCTGACCACGGTGCCTCCACACACGGATTCGTTGGGCGTCTCCAACAAGACTAAGGCGGGACTCGTCACTGAAGATGACCCGCTGCCATTCTGAGTCCCTCCATGACAGTCTGGTACGACACCACTGCAGTCTTTGGTGACGGGGATGTGGTGTTAAGGACAGTCGTCATAGCGCCCTGTAACGGTGGCTGATGGGTCAGTCAGGTACGGAGATAAGGCCCGTCCTTGCTCACGTCACATGCGCCGGCCGAGCCCAATGTCAAACCTCCCCACCAAGTTTCAGTCCTGTCAGTTGGTTCCCTCTGGGTGCAGCTATTGATGATGAATGTATGTGGATGTACATATACCATAAACCCATAGACCATAGGCCTTGCTCCTCATACACATGCACATGGCTGGAGTCTGACATCAGCAGTTAGATAAAGACCAGCATAGCGCAGAAAACCAGAACATAGCTCATTTGCATATACGTCTTAAAGGGACATTCCTTCTCCGCCGTTTTCCCCCCATGAGTTTAGGCATGGCCACCTCCACCTGTTAGCTAGGTCTCCCTCTACGTCCGCTCTAAGCCATGACACATTGTTTTTCGTTGTTGTTTTTCCTGAAGTTGGACCGTTTAGAGGAGAAGCACCGGGAGACGTACAGGCGCATGCTGGAGCAGCTGCTGCTGGCTGAGAAATGCCACCGGCGAACCGTCAACGACTTGGAGAGCGAGAAGCGCAAACATGTCGACTTCATGAACAAGAGCGATGACTTCACCAACCTGCTGGAACAGGAGCGCGAGAGGTACTGAACGAGTGTGTGAGTGTGTGCTCAGTCAAAGTCAATCAAACCTAATTGGCCCTTAGGGCGGCCGCACGTCCCAGTCCCCTGTCCGACAGAGTACCTGGACGGACGCCACGTAGTCCTCTTTTTGGAATGAGCTATTCAAAATGTTCACTCACCAACACTGTTATGAGTGTCATTGGCTCACGTCTGTGTCAAAAGACATGCCTTGCATTTCATTGGTTTACCAAGGTCATGTGACATCGCTCCCCCTACCGGCTAACCGCAGGTCAGCCCTCTAAATGCTGGTCAGTTACTAAGCTTCCATCTGACCCATGAATGTCATCCATTCCACCCAGTTCTGTGAGTAAAGCATCATGTATGAGTTATATACGTTATGATTTCAGTTCTCTTCTTGTATCGTGCCCCTCCCACTTTTTGGGGTTATGAAAGTCCCCACCCTATGGGCAAATTCTGCGTTGATTGATTCTGGAAATGTGAAGGCACGTATACAGGGAACAAACTTGTGCACATGTTAATGCACATGCTAATACAAAGCTAATAGGCTAGCCCTTCCTGACCTCTCACACGGTGCTGCCAAGCCAGGAGGGTGAACACCAGCTTGAGACACATAAAGCTGAAGCGCAAGTCACTGGACAGCTCCAATGCTAACTGCTAACTCTGTTCGTTAGCTTGCTGTAAGCGATGATAAATTTAGACTGATATGATCAATATTTATTGACCTACACATACAGAAGTCTGTCTCTCAGTATGGCAGTGTTGGGCGGCCATGTTGGCTAACCCAACACGCCAGACGTCTCGGTATGGAGCTGTAGAGGTTCCTAATGGCGCCCTGTGATAATCCATCCCATGCAGCTTGAACATCCTCGCACAGTCCCTGCAGTTTCAGGTCTGGCAGTTCGGTTTATCAACTCCCAGTCCTCCATCCACTGGAACACCTGGACGGACACCTGTTGGTCCTCTTTTCGGGATGAGCCAACAGTACTAAGTGTGCCACTGGCTCACATCTGTGTCAAAAGTCATGCCTTGCATTTCATTGGTTTACCATGGTCATGTGACATTGTGACTCGCCTACCGGCTAACCACAAGTCCCTATGGTGACAGTATTAGACCTATTATGATCTCTTACACTCTCCTGCAGTACACTGGTGAACACCAGTAGTCCTTTTGTACCCTGGGTCTCGAACGGGTTCCATTCTGGCTTCGTAAAACCGTTGGTGCTATTCATGGAACCAGTCTGCGTTTGCACCAGCGGAAACAAGGAGCGTCAAAACATACGGCCTCAGCATCAACAGAGGGCGCTGCACCGTGGTGGCAAGCAGCAGTTATAAGATGCCCATCATCTTAACACGTCATGATTCCATTCAAGCTCAGCGTAAATGTCCACAGGAATAAAATACATCAACATAGTTACTTCCAAAAGGAAGCTGGAAGGTTCTATCATCATACCCAGAGAGGGAGTTTATCAGGAGGACAATGAAGCATTCTTAACTTTGAATGGAAGTTAGTGGAATGGTTATTCATTCCAAGCCATTTCTGTCTTTTTTCTATTTCTGTTTATCCAACGAGCGTGAAAGACAATGAGACTATTTAAAGTCAAAGTCAAGTTTATTTATAGGCACCTTTTACAACAGACGTTATCCCAACGCAAGGTTCAAGCCCCCAGGAGCAAGCCCAGGGCGCCAGAGGCTGGAGTAACTCCCTAGGACAAAGAGGAAGAACCCTCGAGAGGAACCAAGACTTAAAAGGGGAACCCATCCTCCACCGGCCCACATCAGATAACAGGACAAGCGCAAAAAAGGACATGCAGTAGATTTAAAATCATGTGCAATATTGAACAGGATAGCGGATAACTGATAGAGGCCTATGGGAGTACCAGTGAGAAACAGACCTGGACCTCTGAAAGGAACCAGAGACCAGTGACCAGTGACCACTGTCAGCAGTTTACTCCAGTAATAACCTTGACCACCGATAACTGCTGCTAGACAGTGACCATAGTCTAATAGGAAGACGAAGAGAGGCATTCAGTGTTGTGTGAGGCAGAAGAAGAAATGTCTGATTCATCTGTGATTTAATCGCAGGATCATCTGAGCGGTCCGCGGGATGCAGGCAAAGCCCCCTCACAGCACAATAAAGAAGCCCCTTGCTAGGCAAACTGGTTAGCAATGCATGCAGGCAGTGGGGCCCAGACAAAGATAAAGCACCAGCATTAGAGCGCACAGGACGGGCAGAGGCTCCGCATCATTAGCTCAGCATCAGTAGCTCAGCTTGGGCAAAGAACAACACTTCCCATCACTTCCATGGCCACAGGTGTATAAAACCGAGCACCTAGACATGCAGACTGCTCCTACAGACGTTAGTGAGAGAAGGGGTCACTCTCAGGAGCTCAGGGAAGTCCAGCGCGGTACCGTGATAGGATACCACCTGTGCAAAGTCCAGTCGTGAAATTCCCCCCTACTAAATATTCCACAGTCCACTGTCAGTGGGATTAGAACACAGTGGGAGGGATTGGGAACAACAGCAACTCAGATAAAGTGGTAGACCACGTACAGAGCGGGGTCAGCGGACGCTGAGGGTCATAGTGCACAGGGGTCACCAACTTTCTGTAGAGTCGATCGCTTCAGACCCCCAAACTTCATGTGTCCTTCAGGTCAGCTCAGGAACAGTGTGTAGAGCTTCATGGACTGGGTTTCCATGGCGAGCAGCTGCATCCCAGCCTTACATCACCAAGCACAGTGCAGAGCGTGGAGTGCAGTGGTGTAAAGCTCCGCCCCTGGACTCTAGAGCAGTGGAGGCGTGTTCTCTGGAGTGACCAATCATGCTTCTCCATCTGGCAGTCCGGTGGAAGAGTCTGGGTTTTGGCGGTACCAGGAGAACGGTACTGGTCTGACTGCACTGTGCCGAGTGTAGAGTTTGGTGGAGGGGGGATTATGGTGTGGGGGTGTGGTTCAGGAGTTGGGCTCCGCCCCTTAGTTCCAGTGAGAGGAGCTCTTAATGCTTCAGCAGACCAAGAGACTCTGGACCATTCCATCCTCCCAACTTTGTGGGGACAGTTTGGGGACGGCCCCTTCCTGTTCCAACATGCCTGCACACCAGTGCGCAGAGCAAGCTCCATAAAGACATGGATGAGTGAGTCTGGTGTGGAGGAACTGGACTGGCCTGCACAGAGTCCTGACCTCCACCCGATAGAACACCTTTGGGATGGATTAGAGTGGAGACTGCGAGCCAGGCCTTCTCGTCCAACATCAGGGTCTGACCTCACAAATGTGCTTCTGGAAGAATGGTCAGAAATTCCCATAACCACATTCCTAAACCTTGTGGAAAGCCTTCCCAGAAGAGTTGAAGCTGTTATAGCTGTAAAGGGTGGGCCGACATCATATTACACCCTATGGATTAAGAATGGGATGTCACTCAAGCTCATATGCGTGTGAAGGCAGATGAGCGAATACTTTTGGCAGTACAGTGTATATAACATAACTCAGCTCCAATCTCTGTAATCACGGGCTTTACCCAGATCACACAAAACCCCCACCCCACACAGCAGTGTATGAAGCAGAAGCAGCTCCGGAGTGGGCCCCCTAAAGCCCCTCTGATTGAACAAAGAATTGAAAGCGCTCGCTAAAAAGATGATGAGGCCACCCAGGGGCAAACGACGCCAAGGGCTGCACCGCCAGGAAACAGCTTTCTGAGAGCGGCTCGTAGCAGAATGAGATGTCATAGCAGGAAGGACAGCGGTCCGTAGCCAGTTAGCCCAGATGCTAATATGAGATTGTATGGGACCGGGGTTTCTAAGTTTCCAGGATGTGCAAACCTACCTGCACTGAGGGTGTTCACACGTCTGCGTCACACGATGAAGCATATTTACATTCTGTTTCCATTCGGTATCAACAGGCTTGAGTCTGCCCTCCTGGCTTTTCCAAACAATGACATAATCGTGGCGAAAAAAACGAAGGGAAGGTTTATTTACTGCCGTGAAACAATAACACGCCACATCATGCCTTTTCATCAAGTTCCAAATCATAGTAACGTATTTCTCCTTCTGCTTACAAACAAAACTGGAAGTTTAGATTCTGCTCTTTCCACACGTTCACTCCACCACGCTACAGTGTTGTCTTAAGCCAATGACCTCCTATAGATCTGTCTAATGAATGAAGAGGGAGAATCCATGCTAAGTGCTTGCATCATGCCTTTGTTATCACCGCTGACATCGCCGGGTCTCCCTAGGGTTAAGAGCAGAGGTGGAAATACGGGGTTGTGTTGGTTTGACCGGCTGAATAATCCGTCCATGAAGCATCTCTAAGCTTCTTCAGTCAGTCAAGTTCTTGAAAAAAGGCTCTGCAAGTCAGGACACGGGCGCTGTTAATGTCCCGGGCCCATCTGATAGGACCCCTACAGTGGATGATGGCTATCAGGCACATGCAGCATGTTGGGGGGCCGTTGAGGATGTAGGGGCATACGCTGTTATGCACAGCTGAATTCTCACTGAGCAGAAAATCAAACGTCCCAACAGCTCAGCTCACCCCTGGAACGCACGCATTACCTCACTGTGGTACAATTTAGGCCCCTTGATTCTACAAGCCCGACTCCACAGAAGTTGGGACGCTGTGTAAAATGGAAATAAGTGTGAATGGATACAGAGTGCAGTGATTTGCAAATCTCATAGAACCATATTTTACTCACAGTAGAACATAGAACACATCTCAGATGTGGAAAACAAGGCATTGATCATTCTTGAACATGGTACTCATTTAGAACTTGATGGCATCAATGCAAAGAAGTAGTCATATGGCAACACCATCCAGAAGCGCCGCTGAGTTCTCTGGGCCAAAGCTCATGGACGAAAATGGACTGAGGCAGAATGGAAAACTGCTCTGTGGTGCGAGACCCAAGCTTTCTCTAGAAAGAGTCCGACATGCTAGGATCAAAGCATTTTCGGCATTTAGCTGGCGATCTTATCCAGAGCGACTTACAAGGGTATTCATATCACAGGTGGGCCAATGTAGCATTAGGAGTCTTGCCCAAGGACTCTTATTGGTATAGCACAGCATAGTCACCCAGACCAGGATTCGAACCCCTGTCTCCCACATGTGATGGTGACTCCTTGGTGGGTAGTGGTGTTGTCCGCTGAGCTACACTAACCACTGCACCACCATTCCCCACCGTTGCCCCTGCCGCCCTTTGAGGGAGGCAAGAACACTTTATTGTCATTCGCATCACATGTGGTACATGGGGTGGAACGGAATTGTAGTACTCAAGGACCCAGTTACACCCAAAAAGCATTACTTAAATAAATCAAATATACATAAATATATTAAAATATATAAAAGATATAGAGAGAAGAGCAGCAGGAAACTGAAAAAGGTAGCAGCAGAGTGTATTTAAAGTGACTAAGTGTCCTCAAAGTTCCACTAAGTGGCATTCCAGCTGAGCCCACAGTTTATACGACCCCTGTGATTGGCGCCCCCATGTGGTCCAACGTGAAAATCAATATCTGGCCCTAGACAACAATCTTCTCTAACAGGTTGTAGAGAGGAATCATGTCTAAGGGCAGATACTGATTTTCACGTTGGATCACATGGGGGCGCCAGTCAATGTACACTGTACTGCCAAAAGTATTTGCTCATCTGCCTTCACACGCATATGAGCTTGAGTGACCTCCCATTCTTAATCCATAGGGTGTAATATGACCAATGGCGCCCCCATGTGGTCCAATGTAAAAATCACTATCTGCTCCTAGAAAACAACCTTCTCTAACAGGTTGTAGAGAGGAATCATGTCTAGAATTTTCCTCTGGGATCAATAAAGTATCTATCTATCTATCTATCTATCTATCTATCTATCTATCTATCTATCTATCTATCTATCTATGGGCAGATACTGATTTTCACATTGGACCACATGGGGGCACCAATCACGGGGGTTGTATGAACTGTGGGCTCAGCTGTGATTGGCGCCCCCATGTGGTCCAACGTGAAAATCAATATCTGGCCCTAGACAACAACCTTCTCTAACAGGTTGTAGAGAAGAATCATGTCTAAGGGCAGATAGTGATTTTTACATTGGACCACATGGGGGCGCCAATCATGGGGGTTGTATAAACTGTGGGCTCAGCGGTGATTGGCGCCCCCATGTGGTCCAATGAAAAAATCACTATCTGCTCCTAGACAACAACCTTCTCTAACAGGTTGTAGAGAGGAATCATGTCTAGAATTTCCCTCTGGGATCAATAAAGTATCTATCTATCCATCTATCTATCTATCTATCTATCTATCTATCTATCTATCTATCTATCTATCTATGGGCAGATACTGATTTTCATGTTGGACCACATGGGGGCACCAATCACGGGGCTTGTATAAACTGTGGGCTCAGCCGTGATTGGCGCCCCCAAGTGGTCCAATGTAAAAATCACTCTGCTCCTAGACAACAACCTTCTCTAACAGGTTGTAGAGAGGAATCATGTCTAAGGGCAGATAGTGATTTTTACATTGGACCACATGGGGGCGCCAATCACGGGGGTTGTATAAACTGTGGGCTCAGCGGTGATTGGCGCCCCCATGTGGTCCAATGTGAAAATCAATATCTGCTCCTAGACAACAACCTTCTCTAACAGGTTGTAGAGAGGAATCATGTCTAGCCAAGTCTTTCTCTTATGCCGTGTGGGCTTATGCTCCACAGCCTCGCCACAATGATTCCTAAAAGTGCACATCGGAGAACGAGGATGCGCAGCCCTCATGCACTGAAAGCACAAGGACACAAAGCTGCCCTGCAGTAAAAGCCTTTCGCTCGTTAAGTCAGACCTTATTTGCTATTACAGCTTAATCTAATTATCCAGTATGTGTGCAGCAGTTCTTGGAAAGTGCGACAGCACCAAAGTACACCAGGCTTCTCTCGCACGCCTGGGTTATAAAATGTTTGTTGGTTGCGTAAAAAGGGCACAGAGCTCACACCAAGGGCACCTCAGATGTTTATGAGGAGTTGACATGAGGACCCTGCTCAACATGCAGCTGCTTTTACCATCCCATAAAAACTTCAGAATGCTTCCCTCGTCTGCCCGAGAGCCTTACGTGAGGCTGTGCTCAAGCTGCTCTCCTGCTTGTGGTTATCAGGTAAACCCCTAAAGTAATAACAACAGTACTGATCTGCAGATAACGCACAGATTTCAACGTACTGCCATACGATATCAGACCCATACACTCAGTGTTGGTGTACGTTCACTCAGACAGGCTGTTTATATGTGCCATAAGCCGACCAGCCTGTGGTTGCACGGTCTATCGGACAGGGCCTGAAGATGTCAACCCATGACCTCATACTGATTACCTAATTCCCCTTTAAGGCCAGCTGTCTGGAGAGGGCTGCTCATTTCTCCTTTAGGACTGACTGTCTGGAGAGGGTGAAGACAAACAAACTCGGCCGCGTCTTTAAAGGGGCATTACGATTTTACACTAGCTATCTAACCCAGCTGCACCCAGATGCAATCAACCAACAGGAATGAAACTTGGTGGGGAGGTTTGACGTTGTGAGACACGCCAATGATTCAAGTTTCACGCTCAGGGCTTTAAGGCTCACCTGACTGACTACATAAGGCCACTGTTGCGGACATCCAGCGAGCAGTGGTGTCCTCCATGAGTCATCCTGTTAGTGCAGCACCATTGGCAGACGGCTGCACCACGCAGGACTACATGCACACAGACCGTTACCACGACTGTCCTTAACACCACGTCACCGTCACCAAAGACTGCAGTGGTGTCGTACCAGACTGTCATGGAGGGACTCAGAATGGCAGCGGGTCATCTTCAGTGACGAGTCCCGCTTTAGTCTTGGTGGAGACGCCCAACGAATCCGTGTGTGGAGGCACCGTGGTCAGCACCAAGATGAACGGTTCATCCAGAAGGCCTGGTGTCCCTCCACCTCCACCCCTACCGCACCATCTGCAGGAACTGTGTGAGGATGTTCAAGCTGCATGGGATGGATTATCACAGGACTCCATTAGGAACCTCTACAGCTCCATACCGAGACGTCTGGCGTGTTGGGTTAGCAAACACGGCGGCCCGACGCCATACTGAGAGACAGACTTCTGTATGTGTAGCTCAATAAATATTGATCATATCAGTCTAAATTTATCATCAGTTATTGATCCTGGTCACCTTTATCTTCCTTCCCAACACCACCGCACTCCCACACCTCCTTCTGGGTGGAGCTGTTCTACTGATCATGAGTGTATATATCACAATGCTCTTATTTAAAAAGAGTGGGATTGCAAAGAAACCTAAAGAGCCCCATATGAACTAAACTAAACATAATGCAGATATCTGTATCAGTATTTGTTCGTGACTCCAACCGCTGACCCCTCTTCACCTATCCTCACGCTCGGCCCGAGTGCAGGTCTTTCAGCAGCGTGTGAGCACATTCCTCTCTGATCCTCTCATCTCAGAAATTCAACCCAGGTGATGTCATACCTTCATACCAGCCGAACCGCACCTGTGATTGGCCGGCAGGGTGCTAAGGGGAATGCCCCCCAAAACAATGAAATCTATTGTGTTGGCAGCTCCATCAGTGGAGCCCTTACAGCTCCTGCTGCCTGTGTCTGTCGGGACATCAGCTGATTGTATTAGCTGCAGTTTGATCTCCTGTTGGTGTAGATGTGTTTATATAGTGGAGCTGAAGTTGGTGAAGTGTGGATGCGGGTAAGTCACTTCTCTAGAACTTTACTCCATCAGAACCAGATGGTTCTGGCTTTTTGACATCATGGACAACCACTGATAGCAGCAATGTTGATACTACATTGGTGCATCGATTTTGTAATCAACATATTGGGATCATCTGAGGTTTTTCATGTAGGTTACACAATGTATCTATCAAATCCAGATCATCTGTCTGTCACCACTAAGCTTTGTTTATGCAAAAAAGCTCACTGGAGATAATATTATTCACCTTGCGTGTTTAAGGTGGTAGTACCTTCAGGCTCCTGCAGATGGCACTGCTGCACGAGGACGATGGGGCTATAAACCCCTGCGGGGTGTGAGTGAATGGATCCATAGATTGGGAAGAGGTGCTACAGTGCAGGGAATGTCTCGGTCCATGTGTGGTAAACGCTCCAGAGCAGATGTTAATGATTGGCTAAAAGGAGTGACTGAGCATGTGGGCGTGGCCAAAGACCATAGTGTGAAGGAAGTAGCTGAATCTGCAGGTGTATGGAAGCTGCATTGGTCACTTTGAGTGCCTGTATTAGGCACATGCACGTTATGCAGAAACTGAGAGAGAGAAGAAGCATGAACAGGTATGCGCGCCAGGTGGTTGCTAGGGGTTGTAGGCTGTATGTTCTATCCCACTGCTGGATTGGAATGGGTAAAGTGTGGGCACTGCCCTGCCAAATTGATAGTCTTCATTACACTGCACTGGCTCTCTCTGCATGGGTTTCTCTATGGAGGTCAGGCTAAGTATCTAGTCTCTATGGTGGCACACCCACAGCAACCATTCGGTACATAGCATACGGGTCTACCAGCAGTGGTTAAAATCCCAGTCTACAGGGAATTCTGCTTGGAATTGTGCCAGGGAAGGCCTCCAAATCTGCAAACTACGCAATTCTTTGATGGAAGAGTGTCTGAACACTGATGGTGTCTGATGTCGTCTACAGTAAGCCTTCCTAAGCAAATAGGAAGCCATGTCTATGCAAATGTAATACAATGTAAGCTGGAGCTGCTATGGCCCGAGACTTGGTAATGTACAGGGGTTGGACAATGAAACTGAAACACCTGGTTTTAGACCACAGTCATTTATTAGTATGGTGTAGGGCCTCCTTTTGCGGCCAATACAGCGTCAGTTGTTCTTGGGAATGACATATACTGCGTCCTGCACAGTGGTCAGAGGGAGTTTAAGCCATTCTTCTTGCAGGATAGTGGCCAGGTCACTACGTGATGCTGGTGGAGGTTCGTCCTTCTTGGTGGTATGCTGACATTACCCTGGATACCGTGGCTCTTGATACATCACAAAGACTTGCTGTCTTGGTCACAGATGCGCCAGCAAGACGTGCACCGACAGTTTGTCCTCTTTTGAACTCTGGTATGTCACCCATAATGCTGTATGCATTGCAGTATTTTGAGCAGAACTGTGCTCTTACCTGCTAACTGAACCTTCACACTCTGCTCTTACTGGTGCAATGTGCAATTAATGAAGATTGGCCACCAGGCTGGTCCAATTTAGCCATGAGACCTCCCACACTAAAATGACAGGTGTTTCAGTTTCATTGTCCAACCCCTGTAGAACATCATTGATATTTAGCCCTGTTTTGGGAATGTGGACGAGACTTTAGGACCGCGCTGCTTTCAGAAGCCTTTCGGCAGCTGGACAAACTGTATCTCCAGTCAAAATAGCTTGGATGTCTTCTGGACAGGTCATTCCAGCACATTAGGGAAAGGTCGACCTGTACATCTGCAGCTAAGACCAGTGGTGACGTAAACCTTGCTGCATTCCCATGCTTTGAGGTTAACACAGCTCATCTGTTCAGATGTTGAAGGTCAACGTTTTGGACATTTAAGGAATCATGGTACTGTTCACATTCACTCAGACGTAAACAAAGTAATTCAGAGAGGGTTCGGTGAGAAATTAGCGAACCCACTAAATGGTTATTACACAATTCCAACAGTGCTATAATACACTTATCATCAAAAGAGCGCCAGGATCAATAACTGGTGATAAATTTAGACTGATATGATCAATATTTATTGAGCTACACATACAGAAGTCTGTCTCTCAGTATGGCGGAGTCGGGCCGCCGTGTTTGCTAACCCAACACGCCAGACGTCTCGGTATGGAGCTGTAGAGGTTCCTAATGGTGTCCTGTGATAATCCATCCCATGCAGCTTGAACATCCTCACACAGTTCCTGCAGATGGTGCGGTAGGGGTGGAGGTGGAGGGACACCAGGCCTTCTGGACGTGTGACAACAAACCGTCCATCTTGGTGCTGACCACGGTGCCTCCACACACGGATTCGTTGGGCGTCTCCACCAAGACTAAAGCGGGACTCGTCACTGAAGATGACCCGCTGCCGTTCTGAGTCACTCCATGACAGTCTGGTACGACACCACTGCAGTGTTTGGTGACGGTGACGTGGTGTTAAGGACAGTCGTGGTAACGGTCTGTGTGCATGTAGTCCTGCGTGGTGCAGCCGTCTGCCAATGGTGCTGCACTAACAGGATGGTTAATGGAGGACACCACTGCTCACTGGATGAGTCGTGGCTGTTGGGTCAGTCAGGTACAGAGATAAGACACGTCCTTGCTTACGTCACATGCACATGCCTCAGTTATGTTCAATTAATATATATGCACTCAATTATGAGTGCAGCTATTCTCATATTCCGGGCGTTTCAGAAAAGATCTTTCCCCCTTTGGCATTTCTGGGCGACTGGGGTCGAGCCAGCCAGAGCAGCTCTGGCATTGTTACCCAACAAAACAAAAGTTTTTCTTTTGCATTGTTGTCCGGTGTCCATGGTAACCCACGGTTGCAAGAGAGAAGGGAAATATTTGGGTCATGATGGACCCCCTGCTCATGTGGCACCGGCAGCGCGATCTCTGGGCAGTTTGGTGCTCTGCCCGCTTGTTTTTCTGTCCATTTCCTAAAACAACATCCTGACTTGGCTCTGCGCAAACAGCCGAAAGAGAGCGAGGAAAGACTTGAGGGGGAACTAGGCCGTACCCCCTCGGCTCAGGCCCCTCCTCCCCTGCCCAAAGAAGGGCAGAACAATCCCGTGCCTTATATGGGAGGATGATATCACCAGCGAGTGGAGCATTGCCTTTTTGCACAGCTTTCACCTTTCATTGTGCACCCGTGACATGCTTGGAATGTGATGGCTGATTCCGCAGGGAACAGGGGCCCTCGTCCGACCCCACGGAAACCTTAGCGGCTCAGAGCTGCAGTCGTATTCCAAAACAAGTACGGCATGGACCCACCTGGAATACTTCCCAGCTAGAGGGTGAGTCTGAGCGCTTGTTTGGAGAACGGGGGAATGTTTGTGTACAAGCCACAGTGCCCAGTCTGGATTCAGATTGGTTCTGTGGGGCGGGGGGTCATTTGTAATGTCTGCAGGTCATAGTACTGGACAGAGAGGACATTCTTCCTTTCCTAAGCTCCTCTTCCAAGTCTTCTAATGGGCTGTGGTTCACTTGTAGTGACGCACAAGTCTCCCGCAGAGCTGAGGCAGGGTAAACATTTACCAGCAGCATCACAGATGGTTAGCCTTTAGATGCTCTTGACAGCAAAGCACACCCACCAGTATGTGTTTAAGGGTCCTATATGGAGGATATCTATATATGCCCGTTCCTTTAAAGTGACTCAGTGAGGTGGACCATAGCAGTGATATGATACATTCACCTGTGGAACCTGGTTCATTAACCTGTTCATTTGCCAGTTTGCTCTGGCCTGGATGCTGTGGAGAACCTGCATAAGGAGAACCCGCTATGAGGAGCCGTGTCTGAACTAAACTGGAGCTGTAAAGTTTTGGAAACTCATGTTTTTACTCCACCGACTCTCCTCTTTCTAATGTGTGTGGATAATCTCAGAATGACCCCCTGAGATGTAGTTACATTGACTGGTAATGGTACATTTCCCTGACTCCTGCACTGCACTGTATGGCATGAGAGCAAGGTGTATTGGGAGGTGGTGGGTCAGAGCTGATGCCAAGCCCTCATGTGATTGTCTCTGACAACAGATTACCGTGCCTCGCACGCTTGCATGATCACAGACTTGTAGGATGGCACGAGGATAGCGGAATCCGTCATAGGCAACAAACCTCCAGACTTACAGGACAGCTACCTAGGGTGGCCAAATGTCCAGTTTTATGCCGGACGGTCTGTTTTTCCAACACCCTGTCCTCCATCCTGGACAGTACCTGGCCTATTAGTCCGCTTTTTCTGGCTTTTACACTGTGCAGAAAAAGAGATCAAAGTTTTTACACCACTAAATATATATTAGAGGTGAAGATATGGAGGAGTATCATACTGTGTACATCAGGAGTAGATGTGGTATAGCAGGATATTGTTGCTGTCCAAAGAAAAACAGGTATCTCCAAAATGGCAAGTTTACAGGGAAGGCCAAAAACCTAATTTAATTTGAATGGAAGTCAATGGAACCAGACGTCTTTCCAAGTCGGTTTGGGTCATTTGTGTTGGTTCATTCTTAATGAAATTTCCACACAGCGTAAATAGCGTCTCGTGTGATCCAATGAGGCATAAAAGTAAAAATGAACAAAAATCGAGATGCATGTTTTCTTTGGAACGCAACAATGGGGACTGGTTCAGACTCTCATCAGCTGGAGCTGTTAAGCATAAGTCTGTAGATAGTTGGGTGTATCTAAACTTTTGGCGGGCGTTCCCATGTTGGCTGGCTGCTAACTCAGTCATGGAAGACAAATGTTGGTATTGCAGAGATGTCACAGGCATAGTTACAACCTCCTAACAACCATCTGGAACAAATCTGGAATCTTTATGTCTGAAAGGATGTGTATGTAATAATAAGCCCTCAGAAAAACAATGAAAGCTATATTTCACTACCTCCACCAGCACCAATAACAGCTGGGACTGGATTGGGCATGGACTGGACGAGTTTCTGGATGTAGCCACATCAGTGTTCAGACACTCTTACATCAAAGAATTCCTCAGGTGGTCCAGATTTGGTGGATGCCTTCCCTGGCACAATTCCAAAGAGAATTCCCTGTAGGCTGGGATTGTATCCACTGCTGGTAGACCCGTATGACTGTACGCTTCCATACACCTGCAGATTCAGCTACTTCCTTCACACTATGGTCTTTGGCCACGCCCACATGCAGTCACTCCTATTAGCCAATCATTAACATCTGCTCTGGAGCGTTTACCACACATGGAATGAGACATTCCCTGCACTGTAGCACCTCTTTCCAATCTATGGATCCCGTCACTCACACCCCCCACAGAGACTTATAGCCGCATCGTCCTCGTGCAGTGCCACCTGCAGGAGCCTGAAGGTACTACCACCTTTACCATGTAAGGTGGCTCTTGTAAGGAGAGCTTATATGGAACATGGCTATGTTGATCGGAAGTTAAATGAAGCTCTCTCTCAGCACAGTATTCTATGGTGGTTCCTTATTCCTTTCCAGGTACCCTGAGGTTTTTAAAGAACAGCTTAAGGGGAAGGCTTGTACATGGTGTTCTTCTTGCTCTAATCAAAATCCTATGAATGACTGACGCTGATGTTAGTTAAACCTTAACTTGGACTATGTATGTGGCTGATGTCATGTTCATAGCCTTGACCCTCAGGCTCTAGAAACTGCTTCGTGATAACAGAGAGTCCTTTTCATTTGCAGCACTGCCTTTCTGCAGGATAATTCACTGAGACTTTAATCCCATTTTCTATTTTCTGTTTTTGGCCAGACTGAAAAGACTGCTGGAGCAGGAGAAGGCTTACCAGGCTCGCAAGGACAAGGACCACAGCCGACGACTGGAGAAGGTAAGAGAAGAGCTGGTGAAGCTCAAGTCCTTTGCCCTGATGCTGGTGGACGAGAGGCAACTCCATATTGACCAGATCGATCAGCAAAGCCAGAAGATCCTGGACCTCAACAAAAAGCTCCAGGAGAGAGAGCAACATCTCGAGAACGTCTCCAGCAAATCCAAGGAGGAGAGTCAGAGGATTCAGAAGTTGGAGGTGGAGTTGGAGCAGAAGGCTGCTAAGTTTTCTCAGGAGCACGAGGAGATGACGGCAAAGTTATCCAGTCAGGAAACACAGAGCCGGCAGTTACGCATGAAGCTGGCAAGCCTGTCCCGGAGAATTGAGGAACTGGAGGAGAGCAACAAGGCACTGCAGAAATCCGAGGAGGATCTACAGGAGCTGAGGGACAAGATCAGCAGGGGGGAATGTGGCAACTCAAGTCTCATGGCTGAGCTGGAGAACCTGCGTAAGAGGGTGCTCGAGATGGAGGGCAAGGACGAAGAGATCACAAAAACAGAGGCGCAGTGCAAGGAGCTGAGGAGGAAGCTGCAGGACGAGCAGAACCATGGACGTGAACTGAAACTCGAAATCGAAAAGCTGCAGAAAAAGATGGTGGACCTGGAGAAGCTTGAGGGAGCCTTCAACGTGAGCAAGTCGGAGTGTGCCCAGCTTCACGCCAACCTGGAACGAGAGAAGAACTTGACCAAGAACTTAGCCAAGGAGCTTGATACGGTTAAACATCGGGTTAAGGAGCTGGAATGCGCAGAGTCACGGCTCGAAAAGGCCGAAGTCAGCTTGAAGGATGACTTGACTAAGCTGAAGTCCTTTACGGTTCTACTAGTAGAAGAGAGGAAGAACATGGCGGAGAGAATTAAGCAGGAGGAGCAAAAAAGCGAAGACATGAGCAAAAGGTTCAAGGCTGAGCAATGCAAGGTCATGGAGGTCACGGAGAAACTGATCGAAGAGAGCAAAAAGCTCCTGAAGCTGAAGTCGGAGATGGAGATGAAGGTGTCCGCACTCGCAAAAGAGAAAGACGACCTAAGGACCAGACTCGCAAGTGAAGAGGAGAAGCGAAGGGATCTCAGCGCCAAGGTCAGCCTAATGCAGAAAGGCATGGATCGTTTGGAAGAGGCCGAGAGAAAGTCCCTGAGAAGTAGAGTCGGTGTTGACAAGGCAGGTTATTCCCAGGAGGACAACAAGGTCAAGGAGTTAAGCGACGAAATCGAGAGGCTGAAGAACCGTCTGAAGCAGCTTGAAGTTGTGGAAGGCGATTTAATGAAGACGGAGGACGAGTATGACTTGCTTGAGAAGAAGTTCAGGACCGAGCAGGACAAGGCCAACGCCCTCTCCAAGCTCCTGGAGGACATGAAGACACAGATTGCCAGAAACAAAGCCATAGAGAAAGGGGAAGCTGTGAGCCAGGAAGCCGAGCTCCGACTGAGGTGCAAGATGGAGGAGGCCAGGACCAGAGATTTGCAGGCAGATGTCTTGGCCCTCAAGGAGAAGATCCACGAGCTGATGAACAAGGAGGACCAGTTATCTCAGCTTCAGGTTGATTACACCGTCCTCCAGCAGAGGCTGATCGAGGAAGAGGACAGGAAGAGAAGCATGAGCCAGCAGATCCTGAACCTCACCAAGGAGTTAGAGGTCACGAAGCGCTACAGCCGGGCGCTGCGCCCTAGCATGAACGGACGGAGGATGGTGGATGTGCCCCTTGCTTCAACGGCTGTGCAGACAGACGCGGAAAGCATCGAAGTTGCAGAAGAGGATACTCCGGCGGTGTTCATAAGGAAATCTGTTCTGGAGGAAAATCACGTCATGAGCAACCTGAGACAGAAAGGCCTCAAGAAACCAGCAGTGCTGGAACGGTATCCGCCTGCAGCCGCAGAGCTAAGTATGAGAAAATCATGGATTCCCTGGATGAAGAAGAAAGATGGGATCACTGATGCGCAGGACGGCTCGGACAAGGGAACCCATAAGGTCAACGGGGGTGCGTCGCCCGAGTTGAGCATGCCTCAGAAACCGGGGCAGCCGCTGCATATCAGAGTGACCCCAGATCATCAAAACAGCACTGCCACGTTGGAGATCACCAGTCCTCGCGCTGAGGACTTCTTCTCAAGCACTACCATCATCCCCACTTTGGGTCTACAGAAGCCTCGGATCACTATAGTTCCCAAGCCCACCACGGTATCACCTAGGAGCGCATATGACGGACCAGAGAAGCCCAAGTCTCCTGTGACCATTACTGCCATTTCCAGAACCAAGTCCCCGGAGGGAAGCAACGGCTCTTATTCTGACCGTCCAACCTCCCCTGTCTCGGTCATTACGGTCAGCACGACACCTGTGGCCCAGGCTGTCTCTCCAGAGCCTCACGAGATGACCATGGGCCGAGCCGTGTTTAAGGTGACCCCGGAAAAGCAGGCGGTGCCCCCACCCATCCGCAAGTACAACTCCAATGCCAACATCATAACGACTGAGGACAACAAAATTCACATCCACTTGGGCTCGCAGTTCAAGAGGGCTCAGGATCCCGGCAGCAATGCCCACACGCTCACACTGAGGCCGCTCAGTGTGACCGCCGAGAGCAAGGAGACCTCTACCGGGACTGTTCTACGCTCACCGCGGCAAGCCTCCGCATCTGCTGGGAAAACTGTCTCTGGGAAAATGACCAGCAGCATCACCATTACCCCCATCACTTCAGCGCCTTCCAGACCTACTCAGTCTGTGGTGAGTGACTATAGCGGGGGTCACATGATTAACTTCACGTGCCCTTGTTGAATAATCTGAATAGGACAGTGTGAACCTGTGACCCTAAACTACGTAACCATGTGTAATCTTCTACATTACAGTTGCGTCTGAAATGTTTCAAACTGATATCAGGGGCCGTCTGCTCCCTAGATAGCTCTCTGTCCAGGTATAGATCAGTCCAACTCATTTCCTAACGAGTGACCATTAAGGGGGAATTCCACCAATTGATAAACATGGAAGTCATTCGGAGTGGTTTGGTGTGGAACGGTGGCGATAGGAACCAGAGGTCCACGTCTAGGAGCTCAGCCCATACAGTTATTCATGAAATGGTTATGAATACGCTGCCTGAGGAGTCAGACATAGTTACATGCACTCAATAATCTAAACATGATCTAAAATCTGCAGTGGTCATACAGACATTGTCCTCTGGTCTCATAGATCACACAGGAGAATTATCGTTCCTGGGCTCAACAAAGAGGAAAAAGGGGGTGTGGAGAGAGAGAATGAGAGAGAGAGTGAGAGAGAGAATGAGAAACAGAGAGAGAGCGAGAGAGAGAGAGAGACAGAGAGACAAAGAAAAAGAGAGAGAAGAGAGAAGAGAGAATGAGAGAATGAGAGAGAAAGCAACAGAGAATGAGAGAGGGAGAATGAGAGAGAGAGCAAGACAGAGAGAGAGAATGAGAGAGTGAGAAAGCGACAGAGAATGAGAGAGTGAGAATGAGAGAGAGCCAGAAAGAGAGAATGAGAGGGAGAGCAAGAGAGAGAGAGAGAGAGAGAGAGAGAGAGAGAGAGAGAATGAGGGAGGAAGAATGAGAGAGGGAGAGAATGAAAGAGAGAGAGAGAGAGAGAGAGAGAATGAGAGAGAGAAAGAGAGAGAGAGAGAGAATGAGAGAGAGAGAGAGAAAGAAAGAGAGAGAGAATGAGAGAGAGAGGGAAAGAGAGAGAGAGAGAGAAAGAATGAGAGAATGAGAGAATGAGAGTGAGAGAGAATGAGAGAGAGAGGGAAAGAGAGAGAGAGAGAGAAAGAATGAGAGAATGAGAGAATGAGAGTGAGAGAGAGAGAGTGAGAGCGAGAGAGAGAGAGGGAGAGAGAGAATGAGAGACAGAGAGAGAAAGAAAGAGAGAGAGAAAGAGAGAATGAGAGACAGAGAGAGAAAGAAAGAGAGAGAGAGAGAGAGAGAGAGAGAGAGAGAGAGAGAGAGAGAGAGAGAGAGAGAGAGAAAGAGAATGTGAGAGAAAAGGCTCAGTATGTTCAGAGATGTTACTTCGCAAAGACCAACCCGAACCCAGCAGCTTGTAAATCCCACAGGTGAAATCAATCAGTTTTCGTTTGAGGCAGATCTGGGATAGGCTGCCGCCTGTGTGCAGGAGGTCATGGGATCGCCAGAGGTGTTCTGGGAAATGGAGTTCTCAGGCATTACAGCCTGTGCAGAGCCGGAAAGATGCGTGACACTACTTAAGATGTTTGGCTACATATAGACTGACACAACAGGGAGGACAAAAAGAAACATAAAATAAAAATAAATAAAATAAAAATTATTTATATAATTTAGCATCGTTTTACCGAAATCAACACTACATACAAACACTCAAAGGCACATGTAGCTTCACTGGTGAGCAGAGTGGCTACACCTTTCCTACCGTTTCCTACCATCACCACCATCATATAGAAACCAGAGTCCACTTCACGTCAAACCACTCCCAATGGCTGTTCACACCTCGACCACTGGACTATCCAGACACAAACCCAACAAATCGGTGAAATTCCCATTTAACTAACACTGGAATGAGCCATCATGCCAAGCCCACCTGAAAGAGGCCATCTCAGCTTCTTAAACTAGCTTAACTTGACACCAACTGACCAAGCCCCTTGTGTTTAACCTGCCCTGAACTGTGTGACCAGCACTCGGCAATAGCTCTGACCAGCTCTGAGCTAGCATGTACATCCTGGCATCTACTAAAGCAACCGCAGTAGCTAACTGAGAGCTCCCTTTAGGTGAACTGGGGTTTGTCCTTACCTTTAGTAGAACTCTTTGGGCCGATGCATGGTACAGGTCAAGGTGAAATCTGTCCCCTTTAAAGTGGAATGACGGAATGAGAGCACTGAACAACTCCCACTCGCTTGAAACCTTTGAGTCTAATACCTTCAGTACTAAGGTGGATGGCCATCCCTTTCCAGAACATGGGGGTTTGTACGTACGTTAAGGCAGCAAGTAGTTCCACCAAAGGGGGCAATACATCCTCAGTGAAAGGGCCCGCCATCCAGGAGAGTTCCACGGATTGTTCAATGCCTCGGTGTAGATCAGGTGGCATTTAGCTGGCGCTATTATCCAGAGCGACTTACAAGGCTAATCATATTACAGGTAGGCCAATGTGGTGTTAGGAGTCTTGCCCAAGGACTCTTATTGATGTAGCACAGCATAGTCACCCAGACTGGGATTCGAATGCCAGTCTCCCACATGTGGTGGCAACTCCCTGGTAGGTAGGGGTGTTATCCGCTACACCAACCACTATAAACAGTGTCATTCTCAGATGTCTTTACAGTGGTGCTGGTGGTGCTGGGAACCAGGGGTCACCATATCTAGAACACACATATATGCACTGTATCTATCAAACCCACCAGTGAACCTACACATGCCTTCTGAGCTTATATACACTCACCATCAGAACAATCAGGATCAATAACTGATGATAAATTTAGACTGATATGATCAATATTTATTGAGCTACACATACAGAAGTCTGTCTCTCAGTATGGCGTCGGGCCGCCGTGTTCGCTAACCCAACACGCCAGACGTCTCGGTATGGAGCTGTAGAGGTTCCTAATGGAGTCCTGTGATACTCCATCCCATGCAGCTTGAACATCCTCACACAGTTCCTGCAGATGGTGCGGTAGGGGTGGAGGTGGAGTGACACCAGGCCTTCTGGACGTGTGACGACAAACCGTTCATCTTGGTGCTGACCACGGTGCCTCCACACACGGACTCGTTGGGCGTCTCCACCAAGACTAAAGCGGGACTCGTCACTAAAGATGACCCGCTGCCATTCTGAGTCACTCCATGACAGTCTAGTACGACACCACTGCAGTCTTTGGTGACGGTGACGGTGACGTGGTGTTAAGGACAGTCGTGGTAACGGTCTGTGTGCATGTAGTCCTGCGTGGTGTAGCCGTCTGCCGATGGTGCTGCACTAACAGGATGACTCATGGAGGACACCACTGCTCACTAAATGTGGCAATCGTGGCTGTTGAGTCAGGTTCAGCGTTAAGGCCCGTCCACGCTTACGTCACATGCACGCGGGTTAAACCACGTCTCACGATGTCAAACCTACCCACCAAGTTTCGGATTCCATCTGGGTGTATGTAGTACTTTGATGATGAGTGTATATAATGTATATTACTCAGACATGTTGAACAATCTGTGGAATTCCCCTCTAATGATGTCCAGAAATGATCTAGTTCTATTAAATACTAGGAATTGAGGCAGAAAGCTGATATTGCATAACCCCTCTAGTCAAATGCTCTCTTCTCCCATTCAACAATTTCTCTCCCTTCTTTTTCCCCTGTTTTCCTGCCACCAGCCCGGAACGGACGTGCAGTCATCTCGGTCGGCCGCCACGCGAATCCCTGTGTCAAAAGGTATGAAAACAGGCAAAGCAGTTATGGGCCTCGCCTCGGTATCCAGGATAGAGTCTCGCTCTGAGAGCCAGTCAATGAAAATTGAACTGAGGAAGTCTGCAGTGTTCAGCTCGATATCCACCACAGCTGGGAAGTGCTGAGGGCCCGGCACTTTCTGATAGCTGCTAAGATGGCCATGTGTAAAGATGTCTCAGAATTAACCTAAGCACTACTGACTATCATAGAGGGCAAGGGAAGGAAGCCAGGCGCCGCCCTCTCCACTGTCTGTCATAAACACGCCTCTGACTGTGTTGTAAATAGATGGTCTCCAAAGACCCTTTAATGTATATACCTGTGGCACTTCAACAGAGTGTAAGACACATCTCTCTCTGCATGCTGTGGTTGGCTTGATCGCGCCGCGCCATCTTTCTTCTCTACTATGGCACAATGTTACTAACCCCTTAGCTGGGTTTTTCTTCCGGAGCTGTTCCCATGATCATTTCACCCATGTTCCGTGTGATATGAGAGTTGCTTGTGGAGGTTTCCAGGAAAAATACCATATTTAATATAATCTGTTTTCTTTGATTGGTTCATGTGACGAGTAAATAAATTGAGATTGTTTTTCCCAACCCTGAATTTTGCCACATTGCCTTGTGTTTTCTTTGGTCTCCAGTTGTCATTTCAGCTTATTAAAGGATTTGTCAAGACAACAGTGAAAATGGCAACTCTCCAGCATAGGGGGGCATTAAAATGACCTTATAATGGCTTATTAAGCCAATTGTTGCTTAATAAAGTAGTAATAAACAGCCTATTGACTATTAACTACTGAATTGTTAAAGCTGAATAAGTATTATTGAGCCTTATCAGTCCAGTAGCTGGTAGATGGCCTCATTGCTACTCTGTTAATCAAAGACTAGGGTGTACTAAACTAACCAAAGCTCAGTTAGTTATCAACAACAGGCTTATTAAGGATTAATAAGAGCAGTACAAGAAGAAAATTAATTGAGGGGTTCATTAATAAGCATACTTTCTAATTGTGATATATAATACACAAAAGTGTATAGAGGGATATATATTTTTTTTATTCATAGGCTTTGTAAAGCTTAATAAAGATGCAATAAGAGATACCCACCCTTAGTGCCCTTAGTTACCCCTCAGTGCCCTTAGTTACTGCTGAACTAATTAGTAATTAGCAACCAATTAATTCGCAGTTATTGGCTTTATAAAGCTTGATGAGGACCTAACAACGAGAACCTAAAGCTTGCGGTGCCTCTCACGCCAGTGTTCCTTATATACATCTTAGTTACTATGTAATAAAGTAGTAATACTGTATTATTACCAGTTAATAAGCAGTTATTTGCTTTATAAGGCTTAATAAGAGTCTACAACAGAAACATAAATGTGCTGAAAATGTGATTATGGTGTGTTACACACCTGTAAAAGTGTAACTCCCTGTAGCTGTGGCTCAGTTACGTAGCCATGCTTTATTATTACTAGTTACTTAGCAGTTATTACCTGCTGTTATTACCATGCCTAAGTCCTCTTAGTTACTACTTCCTAAAGCAGTAACATGTAACCTGTTACTTGCCCGTTATTAGCTTTGTAAAGCTTAATAATAATAATAATGAATACTTAAATGTTGTGCAAAAGTATATTCTACATAACACACCAATACTAATGTGAAGGAACTTAATTACTGCTTAATAAAATGGTAATAAGAAACTAGTTGGTTTGCAGCTATGGGCTTAATAAAGTGTAATAAGGACCTAACAATATACACATTTGTTTATTACTGCTGTGCAAAATATTCTGATATGTGAATACACATGAATAGTGGTGCTCTGGAAAATGCTTTATATCTCTTTAGTTATAGATGGACTTAATAAAGCGGTAATAAGCTGATTAGCAGTTAATTAGCAGTTATTGGCTTCATACAGTGTAATTAGGGCATATGTATTACAAGAGATGATATATAATACTCAAATAATATGGCTTAGCATGTTTAATACTGCTTACCACCATGTTTAATGCGCTCTAGTTGTTGCCTAATAAGGTAGTAATAAGCAGCCTGTTGATTACCAGCTATAAGGACTTTATAAGGTCTTTATAATGCTCCCCTGTCTGAAGTGTTACTGTGAAACTGTATTAGGAAACCTCCATAAATATTTAGCATGGTCCATAATGCTGTATTTAATAGACTCATCTGAGCATGCATGTATGCATATGCATTAGAACTCCATTAGAAATGCTTCACTAGATGCACCAATCATCATTAATGTTCAGGGACAACAGGAGTCCTTTACCACACCTGTCCAGTGTTGGTGTCTGAACCTAGAAGGCACCAAGGGGGCCCATGTGACCCTAGGAGGTTGTGCTCAAGGCAGCTTCCTCTTTCCTAGTGCATGCCACTTCCTGGCTATCTTGCGCCCCCTTCTGGTCATGGAGTGTACATGGTGAAGGCTTTCCACTGAGCCCATAAGAAGACGGTTTAAGAAGGCCGCATTGCCGGCCTATTACGTTAGCCATAAACATCTGTTGTGTTGCAGTTATTCAGTCGTCATATCTGAACTGTCCTGAAAGTCACGCCGTGCAGCCAGAGCCCTAATTTGAAAAGGATGTCCCTCGACCAGTGCGGTGAAATATGACCCGATGATGACACACAGCCTGTCGGGTTATATGAGCGGAACACTGAACACCAAAAGAGGCCTGCTTTCCCTGTGGACTCAATTCGAGGCGTCTGGGAGCCGGACTAATACTCGCGTGAGTAGTGGCGATTGGAGAGTGGAGTCAGTTGGAGCCCTAGGCAGATATCCAACCCTCCATTATTGGACATCAACAACAAATGGCGAAATGTCTCTAAGTGTTAAAACTAGAGGTGAGAAATTTTAGTTTCTGAGTCCATATCATGCTAGGCCAGGTACCCAACCCTCAGGCACCAACATGTGGTTCAAGACAGTGATGCGAGCTAGAGGAGGAAGACGTCAGCCTCAAGAGATGAGGGAGGCAAACGACGACATATGGGACAGTCTCGAACCCTGCCACCTTCGGGTCCACACCAAGGCTTGGGCACCACCTTCTCTGCTTGGGCTGTAGACCATGCCCAAGGGGCAGCTGACTGGCATATACATACATCTCTGGTGCTGTATTGTCTTCTTGATTCCCACTTGTACTATACGTAAGAATTCACATTGGGGCCGTCCAATCAGGGTTAGGCACCAAATCACCCGACACCAGCAACAGAACTGCCAAGGGCCAGTCTAGTACCACTGATAGCCCTTTACCTACAGCGTGGGACGGGTTCCAGTTTGCGCACCAATGTTGAGGCATTTGGCACATTTCCACTAAGCATTACTAGGATATGTAACCAAAGTTCATTCCCAGCTGAGACCAGAGAACAGTTGGTTCCTCAGCACGAACCTTGACATGTCAGTTGTTGAGGAAAAATAGCGACACCCAGTGGTCTGCTGGAGAACTTCACCCACTTCTTCTTATCTCCAGTGGTTGATCCGTGCTTGCTTTCTGGATATGAACACACATCTGGAACAACAGCACAAACGCTAACAGGTAATCTATACTCTCCGCCATCTTGGTACTACTGTTCACTACCGCTGTGCAGCGCCCTCTGTTGACACGGATGCCGTATCCTTTGGCGTTCCTTGGTTCCAATAGAAGCTGGTGCAAACGCAGACTGGTTTCCTGAATGGCACCAAGGTTCTAAGAAGACAGAACCAGTTCAGAGACCAGGGTTCTTTTGCTCTACGAGAGTACCTAGACAGTATATAAACTGCCTGTCAAAAGTTTGGGCACACCTTGTCTCAATTGAATGGTGGAAAATGGGAGACAAGGTTTTTGCATGACTGCGGTGATGAGCTCCTCCATGAAAACTATTCCGGGAAGCTTTTTTAATGGGCAGGTTGTGCTCTTTGACAATCAGTAGAGCTCCTGAGTAAAGCTCCTCCGCTGTGTTTTGGCCTCAGCGAGAGAGCAGAGCTACAAGCAGGAGCTTAGACGGAAGATGGTTCCTTAGAGGCAGCTGCTTGTTTCTCTAATTGATTCCATGCTCATCATTTCATCTGAAAGCTGATATTCATCATCTGCTAAACCTTTCCCATCCATTAACATCGTTTGGGCTGTCTGACCATCAGAAAGATGCTTGAAGAATACTGCACACTAAAACCTTCTGCCTTAATGAATGAGAGGTTCGGAGTGATCCACATGATCAGAAATGTTGAGCTGCTGTTACAGCCTCTGTGGTTTTTGTGTGGGAGGGAAGTGCTGTAGTGTGATCTCACTGCCATATTTGCTCAGTAGAATCAGGACCGAATTTTGCAGATTGCACAGGATTTTCAGAAACTAGTTTACACACTCATCATCAAAAGAACAGCTGCACCCAGAAGGAGGTGTGGGAGTGCGGTGGTGTTGGGAAGGAAGATAAAGGTGACCAGGATCAATAACTGATGATAAATTTAGACTGATATGATCAATATTTATTGAGCTACACATACAGAAGTCTGTCTCTCAGTATGGCGGAGTCGGGCCGCCGTGTTTGCTAACCCAACACGCCAGACGTCTCGGTATGGAGCTGTAGAGGTTCCTAATGGTGTCCTGTGATAATCCATCCCATGCAGCTTGAACATCCTCACACAGTTCCTGCAGATGGTGCGGTAGGGGTGGAGGTGGAGTGACAACAGGCCTTGTGGACGTGTGACGCTTAACAACTATCCACTAGTCTCCTCACATCAATCAAATCAAATGTATTTCTATGGTGCTTTTTACAACTGATGTGGCCTCAAAGCAGCTTTACAGAAATCCAGTCATAGTAATTCATTAAAGAGAGAAGAGAAAGAAGACCCTGGTGAGGAAGCCGAAGGTGACGGTGGCAAGGCAAAACTCGCTCAAGTTGGAGGAAGAAACCCCGGGAGGAACCAGACTCACACAGGGGGACCCGTCCTCCTCTGGTCCAAACTCCATTTGGGAATTGCTCAAAGTAACATCAGCTGAGTATCTAATTACGCTGATCTAGTCGTAGTCGTGGCGATGAAGTTAATGAAGAACTAGCCTGGTTAGCCTGGGCAGGTAAGCAGCTGTGTCAGGTCCAGGTAGCAGAAAAACGCGGTCAATCTTCCATCAATCTTCCACACTGATTCTTCGGTCGTCTTCACCAAGACTAAAGCGGGACTCGTCACTGAAGATGACCCGCTGCCATTCTGAGTCACTCCATGACAGTCTGGTACGACACCACTGCAGTCTTTGGTGACGGTGACGTGGTGTTAAGGACAGTCGTGGTAACGGTCTGTGTGCATGTAGTCCTGCGTGGTGCAGCCGTCCGCCGATGGTGCTGCACTAACAGGATGACTGATGGAGGACACCACTGCTCACTGGATGTCTGTAATGGTGGCTGTTGGGTCAGTCAGGTACAGAGATAAGGCCTTTCCTTGCCGAGAGTGAATGTTGAATCATTCACATGTCTCATCATGTCAGACCTACCCATCAAATTTCATTCCTGTTGGTTGATTCCCTCTGGGTGCAGCTATTTGTGCAACCTTCCCTTTGATGATGACCGATGTGGGACATGAGAGAGGATGGCAATGTGCAATGTGGTGCCAGAGCCTCACACAGTAACACAACCTGGAGGACTAAACAGCCTTAAGAGGATGGTGTCTAAGATGGCGTCTAAGCCCTGTCTTCTAAGCACCACCTTCAGGTCCACAGTGAGACTCGGGCGCTGCCTACATGCCCTCTCTCGTGGCTGTCATCAGTGCACAAGGGTCAGACACCTGGGACACACTCGAGTCACAGTTTTAGGAATTGTGTAGAACAGGGGTTGATGTCGACTAGACGCTCACCATGTAGTTAGACATTACCAACATGGACGCCTCAAAGAAGACAACGGATGGAGGAGCCTGGCGGTTTCCAAATATCCGGTTCCGTGATGGCTTGCCATGTGATCCAGGGCTCGTTGGAAAGGGAACATCACACTCACGTATACTTCTGGTTCCCTAAATCAATCAGTGAGTGCAAACGTTCATGACGTAAACGTTCTATACCAGTTGAAGGTTCCGTCATAGATTAAAGATTACCTGGAGGTTCTTTAGACTTGTTCTAGCTAAACTTCTACTGGAGTGCTATGGCTGATTCCCAGAGGTGCCGGTCTTCTCTACAAAGGTCTGGTGTAGAGCAGAAAAGCCCCTGTTATGGATAAGTCTAGACACCCCTGCTGCAGGCTAGCCTCTGGTCAGTAATAACCCAGCACGGTATCTCCCAGGTCAACCGCAGGCCGAGGGTTCTCTGGCGCTTGTGTCTTTCAGGATGTCTGTTCACTGTCCTTGTTTTCACCCACAGAAAATGTTGTGCTCCACATGACTATTGAGCCACGCTGAGACTGTGGCTTAGCACTAAGGCCTTCAGCACTGTAAACGTCTCCACAGCTCAGACACGGAGCGATCCCGTCAGCTCGTCCACTGGCACCGGGGTCAACACCAGAGCCACTCTGTCCTTTAACCTCCGGAGACCAGCCACACCTGGACGTAGGTGACACGTGCATGATGGCGATATGCTCAAAGAACATGCATCATCGACGACTCACATTTCGCTATGGGGGAAAGAGGAACAGCAGCCCAGTCTGAAGGAGAAGGTTCATCTGCGTCAGTTTTGGATCATTATATTTGATTATAATAATGTTTAATAAAGTGTGCAGTCATTTCTTTTGGACAAAGTCTAGTTTTCGAACTAAGAGTCACCAAAAAAAGCTTGATGTTTTGTTTTGCTGTCAGTGTTGCACTAGCGTATGTTAGAGAGGAATACTTAATCACACTAAAATAATAACTGGGATTTCATGATGCAGTCATTATCCATTCGAGCTGAGGTCAGAGGTCGACCCCCTCTGTATTGTAGGCATGTTAAAGGAAGTCTGATTCAGTTGGTGTGGTGAAGTTAATGTGTCAAAGAGTCATTCCATGAGATCAGTGCCAAGTTTATATTGGTAAGTCATTTATTTGATCCCCCCACCCAGTGCACCCAAAACCCTTTCCTGTAAAAGAGGCTCCCAGTACCAGCAAATCCCTTTACAGTAGAACCCAAATCCCCCCAGTATAAACTATCCAAACAAAGCAAATCAAACTCCTTCTGATACAACCAACCATCAAGCCCACCACCACCACCACTTTACAGTATAACCCAAAACTTGTAAAGTACACACAAAACTATTCCAGGTACAGCTAAACCCCCTCCCAGTACATCCAAACTCATCCCAGTACATCCCACACCTCTCCCAGTACAACCCAAACTCCTCCAAGTACAACTCAAACTCTGCCCAGTGCAATCAAACTTCTTCCAGTACAGCCCAAATGGCCCCCAGTACAACTAAAACCCCTCCCAGTACAACCAAACCCCCACCCAGTAAAACCAAAACCCTCTCAGTACAAACAAAACACCACCCAGTACAACCAAATCCCCACCCAGTAAAACCAAAACCCTCTCAGTACAAACAAAACACCACCCAGTACAACCAAACCCCCACCCAGTAAAACCAAAACCCTCTCAGTACAAACAAAACACCACCCAGTACAACCAAATCCCCACCCAGTAAAACCAAAACCCTCTCAGTACAAACAAAACACCACCCAGTACAACCAAATCCCCACCCAGTAAAACCAAAACCCTCTCAGTACAAACAAAACACCACCCAGTACAACCAAACCCCCACCCAGTAAAACCAAAACCCTCTCAGTACAAACAAAACACCACCCAGTACAACCAAATCCCCACCCAGTACAAACAAACCCCCTCTCAGTACAACTCAAACTCCTCCTGGCACTCCCAAAAATATTTCTGGTACAACCAAACCCCTTCCAAGTACAACCCAAACCCCCCTCAGTACAAACCAAACTCTTTGAGTACAGCCCAAATACCTCCCAGTACAACTAAAACCCTTCCCAGTACAACCAAAACCCCAAACAGTACAAACAAAACACCTCCCAGTAAAACCAAAACAGCTCCCAGTAAAACCAAACCCCTCCCAGTACAACCAAACCCCCACTCAGTACAAACCAAACTCCTTCTAGTCCAGCCCAAACCCCTCCCAGTACAAATAAAACTCCTCCTGGCACTCCCAAAAATATTTCTGGTACAACCAAACCCCTTCCAAGTACAACCCAAACTCCCCCCAGTACAAACCAAACTCCTTCTGGTACCATTAAACTCCCTCTCAGTACAAACCAAACTCCTTCGAGTACAGCCCAAATACCTCCCAGTACAACTAATACCCCTCCCAGTACAACCAAAACCCCACCCAGTACAAACAAAATCCTCTCAGTACAACCCAAACTCCTCCCAGTAATCCCAAAAATATTTCTGGTACAACCAAACCCCTTCCAAGTACAACCCAAACTCCCCCCAGTACAACCCAAATTCTCCCCAGTACAAACCAAACTCCCCCGGGTACAAACAAACTCCTTCTAGTACAGCCCAAACCCCTCCCAGTACAACTAAACCCCCTCCCAGTACAACTAAAACCCCCTCCCAGTACAAACCAAACCTCCTCTCAGTACAAACCAAACTCCTTCTAGTATAGCCCAAACCCCTCCCAGTACAACTAAAACCCCCTCCCAGTACAACTAAACCCCCTCCCAGTACAACTAAAACCCCCTCCCAGTACAACCAAACCCCCTCTCAGTACAAACCAAACTCCTTCTAGTATAGCCCAAACCCCTCCCAGTACAACTAAACCCCCTCCCAGTACAACTAAACCCCCTCCCAGTACAACTAAACCCCCTCCCAGTACAACTAAACCCCCAAACAGTACAACTAAAACACCTCCCAGTAAAACTAAAACACCTCCCAGTAAAACCAAAACCCTCTAAGTGCAATCAACCTCCCCCCACACCCGCCCCCGGCACAATCCAGACCTCTCCCAATGCAACCCACACTCCTCTCAGTACATCCGGATTCCTCCCAGTACAAGCCAAACCCTCTTCCCATCCTTACTTTGCATGTAATCCTTATCTGGGAGTCAGGCGATCATGAAGGATGCACATGCCATGCATAGTTGTGAATGTTAAGGAAGCACCCCTTATTAGTCCAGCACAGGAAGAGGCTGAATGGACAACCAGTGAGTAGCTGGCTGCTGTGTAAGGAGCCGGTTTCAGTTCGACTGAGCAGATGTGCTTATAGAAGCGGACCAGTGGTGACAGGGAGGGAAGCAGAATGATTATATGTAAGCTTGGAAACCATTTATCAGATTTCTGTTTGTCAGACATCTGTTCCTGGTTCGCTCCTGTGGTTAGCTGTGGACTGAACTGGCACTCTTCTCATGGAAAGAGAACACGGGCTGTAAAGTGGGAATCCAATGCATGTAGTTTCAAAACGGTGGACGACTGCAGAATATTCCGGTTTAGGATGAGCACACCGCCCAAGCAGCTCCTATTCTGGGGTGGGAGTGTGTGTGGTGGGGTGTGGGGAAAGGCCTCAGGACTATAGAGTTAGCAGTTAGTCTGTAATCGTTATTGTGATTTACTGGTGTTTTGTGTAGTTGTGTTTCCTGGTAGCTCTGCTGTGGGCGTACACGGGCACTGTAGGACTGTAGACTGAGAGGGATACGCACACAGCAAGGCCTGCTGTCAGAGAAGTTCACAGTTAGTGTATAAAGGGAAGCTTCTGTTCATGTGTGCTGCATCCCGTTCAGTCCAGTGATGTGTTCTGACAGCGGTAACAGCAGACGGACAGGTCATGTAGAGAGTCATGATTACTCTGTGTTTAGGCTGAGAGTGAACACACACTGAGGCCACACTCAATTCAATAAACAGGTATCAGAGTGTCCGAGTTCTGTTTATTACTGGTCAGTAGGACGAGTGAAGGAGTGACTGAGAGAATGAGTAAGAGAATAAGTGAGAGAGTGAATGTGTGAGTGAGGCAGTGTGTTGGAGAGTAAATGAGAGAGTGAGTTTGAAAGGAAGTGAGAGAATGAGTGAGAGCGAGTCAGAGAAAGAGTATGAGTGAGAGATTGAGTGAGAGAATTAGTGAGTAAGTGAGTGGGAGAGTGAGAGAGTGAGACAGTGAGTGAGAGAGTGAGACAGTGAGTGAGAGAGTGAGACAGTGAGTGAGAGAGTGAGTGAAGGAATGAGTGAATCAGTTAGTGAGAGAGACAGTGAGTGAGAGAGACAGTGAGTGAGAGAGTAAGACAGTGAGATAGACAGTGAGTGAGAGAGACAGTGCGTGAGAGAGACAGTGAGTGAGAGAGACAGTGCGTGAGAGAGACAGTGAGTGAGAGAGACAGTGCGTGAGAGAGACAGTGAGTGAGAGAGACAGTGCGTGAGAGAGACAGTGAGTGAGAGAGACAGTGAGTGAGAGAGACAGTGAGTGAGAGAGTAAGACAGTGAGATAGACAGTGAGTGAGAGAGACAGTGCGTTAGAGAGACAGTGAGTGAGAGAGACAGTGAGTGAGAGAGACAGTGCGTGAGAGAGACAGTGAGTGAGAGAAACAGTGCGTGAGAGAGACAGTGAGTGAGAGAGTAAGACAGTGAGTGAGAGAGACAGTGAGTGAGAGAGTAAGACAGTGAGTGAGAGAGACAGTGCGTGAGAGAGACAGTGAGTGAGAGAGTAAGAGTGAGTGAGAGACAGTGCGTGAGAGAGACAGTGAGTGAGAGAGACAGTGAGTGAGAGAGACAGTGCGTGAGAGAGACAGTGAGTGAGAGAAACAGTGCGTGAGAGAGACAGTGAGTGAGAGAGTAAGACAGTGAGTGAGAGAGAGAGTGAGTGAGAGAGTAGCCCCCCCACACCCCCACACCAAACAGTGAGTGAGAGAGACAGTGCGTGAGAGAGACAGTGAGTGAGAGAGTAAGAGTGAGTGAGAGACAGTGCGTGAGAGAGACAGTGAGTGAGAGAGACAGTGAGTGAGAGAGACAGTGAGTGAGAGAGTAAGACAGTGAGTGAGAGAGACAGTGCGTGAGAGAGACAGTGAGTGAGAGAGTAAGAGTGAGTGAGAGACAGTGCGTGAGAGAGACAGTGAGTGAGAGAGACAGTGAGTGAGAGAGTAAGACAGTGAGAGAGACAGTGAGTGAGAGAGACAGTGCGTGAGAGAGACAGTGAGTGAGAGAGACAGTGAGTGAGAGAGACAGTGCGTGAGAGAGACAGTGAGTGAGAGAGACAGTGCGTGAGAGAGACAGTGCGTGAGAGAGACAGTGAGTGAGAGAGACAGTGAGTGAGAGAGTAAGACAGTGAGTGAGAGTGAGTGAGACTGAGTGAGAGAGTGAGTGAGACTGAGTGAGAGAGACTGAGTGAGAGAGTGACTGAAGGAATGAGTGAGACAGTTAGTGAGAGAGACAGTGAGTGAGACAGTGAGTGAGAGAGACAGTGAGAGAGTGACTGAAAGAATGAGTGAGACAGTTAGTGAGAGAGACAGTGAGTGAGACAGTGAGTGAGAGAGACAGTGAGTGAGACAGTGAGTGAGAGAGACAGTGCGTGAGAGAGTAAGACAGTGAGAGAGACAGTGAGTGAGAGAGTAAGACAGTGAGTGAGAGAGACAGTGAGAGAGTGACTAAAAGAATGAGTAAGACACTGAGTAAACGTGTGAGACAGTGACCGAAAGAGAGTGAGTGAGAGAGTAAGAGAGTGACTGAAAGAATGAGAGATACAGTGAGTGGGAGAGCGAGTGAGAGAATGAGTAAGAGGAGGGAAAGAGTGTGACCGTAAGTGAGTAAGAGAGTGAGGCTGTGGGTGAAGGAAGGTGTGATAGAATAAGTGAGACACTGAGAGAAAAAAATAGTAAGTGAGAGATTGAGAATGAGTAACAGTGAGAGAATGAATAAGAGATTGAGAAAGTGAGTGAGAGAATGAGTGAGAGTGAGAGAATGAGTGAGAGTGAGAGAATAAGTGAGAGAATGAAGAAGAGACTGAGCATGCGAGTGAGAGAAAGAGTGAGAGAATGAATAAGAGAGAACAATGAATTTCTCAGTATATATAAATCTCTTCATTATAGGATAAACGTACACATATGCTATATATGCTATTTATTCAACATATAAGAGGAAAAACATAACATAAAATATAATAACTAAATATAATATTTTAAATATCTTATTTTATAATAAGATTTATATAAATAAATATTTTATAATATCTTAAAAACTACAAATAAACTTCGACTTAATAATGCATATATGCACTATTATACACACACACACACACACACATACACATACACACACACATACACATACACATACACATACACATACACATACACATACACATACACATACACACACACGCACATCATATATATAAAATCATTCTTTTTTATAATGTGGATTTATATCAATAGAAATATTGCAAAATGTAAAACTTCGGCTTAAAATTGATCGTGTAACCATGAGTTTATACTGACCCAGTGAACATTCATCTATTTTGTCAATATGCTGAACTTTATTACATATAACGTCCCTTTTGTGAAAGTCATGTAGAAGTTTAGCATATTGGCAATGACAAAATTAGGCATTTCTTAACGATTCATGCTATGTTTTAATCATTTAATTATTTATATCTAAAAAACGATATTAAGTGTTTTAATAGAAAATACATTTAAAAAATGACAATAATAAAATCTTCAACACGCATGCGTGCTGAAAGCTGGACGTCTGACGTCATCACGCACGCACGGGCAAGCCGCTGTCAAAACTTCCGTGAAGACGCGACTCGGCTTTAGGATTACAAACCCGACAGCTCACAACATAGAGCCGTCTTTATTCTCCTCGGGAGAGCCTGGAGGGGACACAGCGGACCACCCTAGCCGTATGAGATAGAGACCGAGGTGGGAATCAGCTTTAGAGCTGCGGGCTCCCGCTGTTTCGGACTCATTTACAGCAGCTAGGCTAGGCTAGGCTGAGCTAGCTTCATCTATACCATGGCGTCCAGCTACAACGCTAAGGAGGAGGACGGACACCGGCCAGGGGCCCCAGGCTCCGTAGGAAACGCCAACAGGGGCAGAAAGCCTGACAACACAGCCTTCAAACAGCAGCGTCTGCCGGCCTGGCAGCCCATCCTGACCGCGGGCACCGTCCTGCCTGCCTTCTTCATCATCGGCCTCATCTTCATCCCCATCGGCATCGGCCTGTTCGTCACCTCCAACAACATCAAGGAGTTCGAGGTAAATTAGCATCGTAGGTAACGTGTGTGGTCTGCCCTTTGGGTTGGACAGAGCATTAGTCCGTAATAAGACCACAAATAAATATATCGAGGCCACGCTTTATTATATTGTGTGCACAAATCAATATGTTGTGGTCCCAAGCGACTATGTAGAGGTCACGAGTTATTATGTTAGAGACACAGTTTACTGTATTGAGAGGTCACAAATTACTGTACTGAGGTCACAAGGTAATAAATTGAGTCCACGAGTTATACTGAGGACAATAATTAATATATTATGACCATAAATTACTATCTCGATATCACAAGTTGAGATCACAAGTTACTTAATGGAGGACAATAATGAAGATATTGAGGGCACAGGTTACTATATCTTTAGGTCATACGTTATGAGAAACTTAACTTGTGGCCTCAACATATTAATTTGTGGCCATAACTTATTAAAAAAGCATCACCACATCTCTTTAGAGGCTCTGTAGATTTGTGCTTCTGAATCCTGAACTGGGATCTTCTGATTCTTAAAAAATGGTGTATTAATTCAGTCACTGAGATGAAAAAAGACTGAAAGCACTATTAGACTTAAAAATAATAATAATAAATCAGAGGCTGAATTTGAGCTTAAAACCGTAGAATCGGGTCTAGAATCAGTGGCAGGTCGCTTGTTAAACCATTAGGATCCTTTTACGTTATGATATCAACCCATCATTAAACACCATAACGCCTTACAAAACCTCCAGAACCAGCAGCAATGTGTAATATATTTTAATTTTAAGAAATATTTATTAATTTATTTTTTAAATATTTGTCCCTGTAGCGGTTTGGGGTGAAATGGTTGTAGAGAAACTTGGCAGCTCATATTCTTCTCAGTGGTGGTGATGGGAACATGGGAACCACATGGGGCTAACATTTAGAGTCATAGAGTCACAATCAAACCATCAAACTGGGGCTGGACGATTCGGGCAGACTATGTAACGGATATCACAATTGTGATTTTACAATTGTGTCTGTAAACCAGGCCTAGAGGAGTAGTGTACCCCTAGCATATCCACCATTTCCAGCTTGGGGCTTGAACGGAGCCGGTTGAAAATGCCAGACTGCCAGTCAAATATGCTTCACACAGCACAGGAATAAATATATTGAGGGTAAGTTACTATGCCGAGGCCACCAGTTACTATGCCGAGGCCACCAGTTACTATGCCGAGGCCACCAGTTACTATGCCGAGGCCACCAGTTACTATGCAGAGGCCACCAGTTACTATGCCGAGGCCACAAGTTACTATGCCGAGGCCACAAGCTACTATGCCGAGGCCACAAGCTACTATGCCGAGGCCACAAGCTACTATGCCGAGGCCACCAGTTACTATGCCGAGGCCACCAGTTACTATGCCGAGGCCACCAGTTACTATGCCGAGGCCACCAGTTACTATGCCGAGGCCACCAGTTACTATGCTGAGGACAATTATGAATATGTTGAGGGCCACAAATGAGTGTATAGGGGCCACAAGTTACTATATTACTATGTTAAGACCACAAGTAAAGTACACAGCACATGGGTTGTTTCTGGACTTACCTACCATGTTATTAGGATACATGTTCCTGGTCCAAACGTGTTAGTTAATGATTGTAGACTATTCTGACCCATTTCACGTTATACCTTCCTGTAAAGGAAGTAGACATCTGGCTTGGGTCTGAGTTTGACTTTTAACACAGAGAAACTAAAGCGGTTTCATTTTAGCATAGCACCGTGACGGGACATTTCCTCCACCTGCTGTGTTAACCAGTCAGTCCTCACATGCCACGTTTCCTGCTCCTGTAGCTCCTCCTTACTGCATTGTTTGTGTCATGGTCTAATCATAGACCAATTCTGAGCTTTGTTTCTTTTAGAGTGCTGGTGTTAATATTCAGGTGTTTTGGGAGTCTGTACTGATCTGCTCCCCAGGTTCTATTGCCATACTGATGTGTCTGGGTCCAAGCTGGCTTTTTCAATGAGGGCAAATGAATGCCAGTTTGGATCACTGCCACTGTCATGCACTGTAGGAAAATCATAGGTTCATTGTTGGGATTGTCAGGACAAAATCAGAGGACCGTTTCTTCTACCACACCTTGTTTTTATTGGGAGCCTATTGTACAAGAACCCCAAACTGCATGGTAGGCTCACACAGTTAATCGCTGTGAAGCACATCTTTAGCGGCGACCCACACCAGCATCATTCCTGACTGAATACTGCCCAGCGCACTGCCCATTTCCATAAAGCTGAGAGGAGCCGATGGCTTGCATTGTGTCACCAGCTGTTGTGGCGCCGACTCCCATTAAAAACAAATGACTTCCGGCTGCACTGTTGCTTTTGCCGCTGACCATGTGCATGCTGGGTAATTCAAAGCATCTGATGACATACAGAGGATGAATGTCCTTGGAACAGTTTCAGCTTTGGTGGTGATATTCTAAAACGCCATTCATTTCTGTCATTAGGAGTTCCTTTTATGGGTGTGACGACGACAACCGACTGACAGCACCGCCACAGAGGTCTTTGACACCAGTGAATTCCTGGCGAAGTGTTGAATGAATAGCATTGGACTGGTGTAACTGTACTAACCCTTCATCCTCCTACACCCCTTATCTCTATATTCCGCCAGCTGTCCGTAACCGCACTTTCCTGTTTCCCCGCTGTGACTCAGCTCGCCGGGTTAAAATAGAACTACATTGATTCTCCTTTTTGGCCATTTACAGATCGACTACACTGGGAAGGACGAATCGAGTCCCTGTTACAATTGCCTGAAGAACCCCAGCTGGAACAGCACGACACCGTGCACGTGTACAGTGAACTTCTCTCTTGAGCAGCCCTTTGAGGTAAGCAGGCGTCTTGGCCTAATCCCTGTCAGCTTTGTTTATATCAGGTATGTGGTGACTGCACTTTCAGGCAAAGCCCTTCTGGCTCTAAACTAGGGGTGTATCGGTATACAGGCGTATCGCAGTAGCATGTTATCTCACACACAGTATTGATTATTAATAATCTAAAATAATGTAAAGATTGAGGCAGACGGTGGATGGTTAATGTTGTGTGTAAACCTCTGACCACTAGATGGCAGTGTTGTAATGTAATTTAAAGGGCAAATTACATTCACTTTAGCATACTGTCACTGTACAATGAAAAACATGTATGTCCATTTTTGTCCTTTTGTACTTTTATGCATCATTTGAACATAGCAGCTGCTGTTAACACTGTGAGAAAATCTCATGATGAATGGACCAACAGAAATGGCTCAAAAGTGCTTGGAACAACGTCTGGTTCCATTGAAATTGAATGAGGTTTTTGTCCTCTCCTGTAACGTTGCCATTTTGGAGATACTTGTTTTTCTTTGGACAGTGACGAGATATATGCAAAGATGCATTTTAAAGAAAGCCTCACTATATCGCCTGGCTCAGTGTCGCTGTATACTGCCATAAACCCCTTTATCATGATACATATTGTATCGCCAAGTTTTTGCCAATACACTGCCCTGCTTCAAACATGTATTTAAAACGAATTTGAATCAATTAAGTTTGGTAAAATTACTCATTTCTCAAATTCAACTTATCCAGCATAATCTATATGTATATCTAATTTATCTATGTCCATGTTTGTATTGTTAATTACCCGCATCATCTAAAGAACAGCTGCACCTAGAAGGAGGTGTGGGAGTGCGGTGGTGTTGGGAAGGAAGATAAAAGTGACCAGGATCAATAACTGATGATAAATTTAGACTGATATGATCAATATTTATTGAGCTACACATACAGAAGTCTGTCTCTCAGTATGTCTTTGTGCCACCATGTTTGCTACCCCAACACGCCAGACGTCTCGGTATGGAGCTGTAGAGGTTCCTAATGGTGTCCTGTGATAATCCATCCCATGCAGCTTGAACATCCTCACACAGTTCCTGCAGATGGTGCGGTAGGGGTGGAGGTGGAGGGACACCAGGCCTTCTGGACGTGTGACAACAAACCGTTCATCTTGGTGCTGACCACGGTGCCTCCACACACGGATTCGTTGGGCGTCTCCACCAAGACTAAAGCGGGACTCGTCACTGAAGATGACCCGCTGCCATTCTGAGTCGCTCCATGACAGTCTGGCACGACACTATTGTAGGCCTGCCCTTGCTTATGTCACGTGCGGCTAAGCTTGAAACCTAATTCTTTGTCATGTCCCACGATATCAAACCTGCACACCAATTTTCATTCCTATCAGTTGATTCCTTCTGCGTGCAGCTATACACGACGAGTGTATGTCTACTGGATGACCGCCGCCAATGCAGTTAAGCTAAAATTCCAGTGTGGAGAAAGTAGCTGTGTGGTATGTTTCTGACGCGTCCTTATACACAGTAACCACACCCAAACATGAATGTTGCTGTGTACTTGAGTTTAAAGCATTGGAGGAATGTACCATAACTACATTATGTGTTATTTATTTCCAGTATGTTAATCTGAGGGAATAAACAGAAGCGTTTTCTGTTGAGAATGTGTTTAACTGTGCGCACCCACACTGTTTGGATATGCAGCTGTTGATTTCATGTATTTCTGGACACATACAATATCTTGCTATTCCTTTTCATTCCCAGAGCAATGTGTTTATGTACTATGGGCTGTCAAACTTCTACCAAAACCACCGTCGCTATGTTAAATCCAGAGATGACAGCCAGCTGAATGGAGACCTCTCATCACTGACGGTATGGATATATGCTCAGTGCTGGAAATTCTGTGTTTGCTTGGTCTTTGGTGTACAGTTGTTTCGGTAGCTAACTTGATCTGTGTCATCCACAGAAGCCCAGTAAAGAATGTGAGCCGTACCACACAAATGATAACAAGCCCATCGCCCCATGTGGAGCTATCGCTAACAGCATGTTTAACGGTACGGCAGTAAGAAACCTCATTACAGTCGATGATTAAATAAAACCTGTGTAATTTTTATTTTTTGGGAGGGTTATCAGATTTCTAAAGCTTCCGTTTCACTCCTAACTCCCATAGACACATTGGAGTTGTTCTACATCGATCCCAATGGAACCCGGACCATGATTCCACTGATGAGGAAGGGCATTGCGTGGTGGACGGATAAGCATGTGAAGTTCAGGAACCCCGGTGGCAGCAATGCCAACCTGACTGTTGTTTTCAAAGGTAAACTGTGAAAGTGTCGCAGGTGTGCGGAAATTACAGTCGTGAGGAAGCAGCTCACTTTAGCTTTGATATAGTTTACTGCACTGAAGACTTTTGCTTTGATGGCGTTTGTTAGATGCGCTTATCCTAAAGTCTTATCTTAAAGTGTAATCTCGTTACAGAGCTGAATGTTAAAAGTCTCACTCCAGGACTTTTATGGACTTGCAGTAATCCTTCCACGTTCTTCTTAGTTCTGCTCTTGGGTTTTTAACAATTAACTAATTTAAATATTAATATCTGTCTGTTAGTATATCTACTGCAGAATGGTTATCAAAGTGCTATTATAGTGTAGCCGTATTTTAGTTGTTGTTTACTGTTGTGTGACACAGTGAGACTAAGAAGCGGCCGCGAGCCTAAACAGAGCTGTAATGCTGTATGGGTGGAGCAGCTCTGTGTACTGCTGCTGCGGTTGCTCGTGTCAAGGAGTCTCTGTCTTTATACATATCTGCCGTATCTTTGTTGTAAGATGAAAGCAGGACGTGTATATGTGATATGAATTTGATAGATTTGTTTATGTTTAGGTTCAGAATCGAACTTGATTGGCTTGTATTTGATTACACATATAAAGAATTTGTCTTCGGTTACATGAGCTCACACTATATGACATTATATAACACTATTTGAAAGTAATCGGTTGGTTTAGAAGACTGTGTAGACTGAAACATAGCGCTATATGAACGCAATCGATTGGTTTAGAAGACTGTAGACTGGAACATGTCAGTGATATATGAACGTAATCGATTGGTTTAGAAGACTGTAGACTGAAACATGTCATAGGGCTATATGAACGTAATCGATTGGTTTAGAAGACTGTAGACTGGAACATGTCAACGCTATGTGAAAGTAATCGGTTGGTTTAAAAGACTATGTATAGACTGAAACATATAGTGCTATATGAAGGTAATCGATTGGTTTAGAAGACTGTGTGTAGACTGGAACATGTCAACGCTATGTGAAAGTAATCGGTTGGTTTAAAAGACTGTATAGACTGAAACATATAGCGCTATATAAACGTAATCGATTGGTTTAGTAGACTATATGTAGACTGAAACACTACACAGTGCTATGTGAAAGTAATGAGTTGGTTTAGAAGACTGTGTAGACTGAAACATGTCAGCACTATGTGAAAGTAATCGATGGATAGTGCTGTGTGGTGTTTCTGTCTATGTGAAAGTAATCAGTTGGCTAAAAAGACTGTGTAGACTGAAACACGTCAGTGCTATGTGAAAGTAATCGATTGGTTTCATATGTTTATGTATATGTTTATATATGCCTGGTTTCTTTTTGCAGACACCACAAAGCCGATCAACTGGCATAAGCCGGTGTACGAGCTGGACACTGACTCGGAGAACAACGGCTTCATTAACGAAGACTTCATTGTTTGGATGCGCACAGCTGCCCTGCCCACTTTCAGGAAGCTCTACCGCATTATCCAAAAGAAGAACAACATGACGCCCACGCTGCCCAGGGGCAACTACACTCTGGAAGTCACGTACAGTATCCTTTCAGCATGTACCGTTCAGACGGAGGGCTGTGCTGCTCTGCTGGCTTTTCTGTAATTGGTAAAGCATGTTAAGCTTGTGGCGCGTGACCTTGTACAAGGGTCGTTTGTAGGCTGTGCAGTTATGGGTTTAAACCTGAGACTGTAGTTACTCTGAGTTACTGTGCTTGTGTAGTTTTTATAAATGAGAGAACTATACAGCATTATTCGCTCAGGCAGCTGGGAGAGATTATACACAAAGGTCTTTTAGGCATAAAAATAGAGATAAAAGCATTTACAAGTGCTTCAGTTTATATGTAAAAAAAACAAAAAACAAATGTTGCTTATAATAATAATAATAATAATAATAATTATTATTATTATTATTATTATTGTTATTACAATAAAATTGTTTTTGATATATGGAAGCAGATACATAGCAAAATGTGAAACAACCAGAAATTGCAAAGAACTATATTTTATCAACACGTTGTTATAACAGAATGAAGGATATGTCTGTGTGTCTGTCTACGTGTGTGTGTGTGTGTGTGTCTGAGTGTGTCCTGTACGTAGCATACAAACAATAATTATCTATTTTCATTATTTGCTGTATTTATTATTCATTATATTTATGTATTTTTTAATTTTTTTATTATTTACTTACACACACTTAGATATGATGTGAAAATAAATCAATAATACATAAATATAATAATTATATATATACTATATTATTTATATATATATATATATATATATATATATATATATATATGTGTCTATATATGTTTTTTTTTGTGTGTGTATATGTATAAAATTGTGTGTATGTGTGTATATTATATATATATATATATTTATTTTTATATATATATATATATATATATATATATATATATATATATATATATATATATATATATATATATATTTATATTATATATTTTTTTTATAAAATTATTTTATTATATATTTTTATATATTTTATTATATAATATATATTATATTTTATTATATAATTGAAATTATTATATTTATATATATATATATATGTGGAGAAAGTTTAGTTCTGAGAGCTGTGGTATACATGTACATCCTCATAGCACAATCCAATGAGCACCTTTGATTCCATCACCCGCTGTTTTTCCCTAACCCATTCCTCCCAGATTATCCCGTTGACAGCTTCGATGGCAGTAAGCGCATGATCCTGAGCACCATCTCGTGGATGGGAGGAAAGAACCCCTTCCTGGGCATCGCCTACATCACGGTGGGCTCTGTCTGCTTCTTCCTCGGAGTGGTGCTGCTCATCATCCACCACAAATACGGCAACCGCAACAACAGCTCCGACATTCCCAACTAACTTGCCTCGGCCCTCTGCATGCCCTCTGCCGCAGCATGGTAAAGGCCAACCGCTTTACAGTCCGAGCTTGTCCCAGTGTGTCGTATATTTGAACAGCGTGCTTGTAGTCGCAGAGGTGCCTGGCGGCCCTCCGGAGGGTAGCGCGTAGGCTCTGTTAGAATGAGGCGGCGGAAGCAGATATCTGATCATAGTCTATTTATTTTTCAAGGTTTTGCGGACGTTCTGGTGTAAGTTAAGATGTACTTCGTATTCTGTTTTCTCTCTGTGGCTCTCGGGCTTGTCTCTGAAGGCTGTGTATATTTGAATGCGGGCGAGCGTAGCCTTACAGACCTTTACTTGAGAATTGCTCTTAAACTGGATGAATGTATACGAGCTTTATTCCACTAAGTCTAATTCTTGCTGCCTAATATGATATACAATGTCCAGAATAAGGTGTATGACTACTACTTACCTCTTCTTAGAGATTTCTCCTTCTTTCAGATCCCCCTCGAGGGTCATACAGTAATGCATTTCAACATGAAGAAGCTAGAAGGCTCCCAGACTAAGATTTTAGGGAAATTTAATCAATTCTGAGTTTAGAATTTCTACCTATTTTAATCATAACATTGTAAACATTCCTCATTCAGAGAGGGTTTGGTGTCACATGGTTGATGGCACAGATTCGGATGTCCTTTACAGTGGTGCTGGTGGGGATGGTGATGGGAACCAGGGTTCTCCATGTCTACAACACACATATAGGCACTTTATTTACCATCAAAGCCAACAGTGGACCTACACGTGTCCATGGAAATACGATTTCGCTATCATAAAAATGACTTCCAGTTTAAGACACCATCAAAAAGAGATGTCTCAGGAACAGACAGACATGTAATAACTTTCCATGATGGAAAAGTTGGTCGTCTGGTTCCATTCACTCCCACCAACTTTCAGTGCAGTTCACACCAGACCTCTCTGAATGACTCTCTGAACACCATTTAGTCATGTAGACTCCAACTGTGGAATCCACAGTCCACCTATAAGCCTAAAGCTGGTCCAGAAATTCACCACTGGCCCCGCAGTTTAGTTCAAGGCTAGACTTGATCCATGTTTGGGAATCCGGCTCGTAAAGGTTGGTTCATGTTAGAGAATTAACAGGGATCTCAAACACTTGGGATTGACATTCGTTCACAGGTTTCACAAAGCAGGATAACTCTGCTACCCACTTGAGTCTGTCCAGTAGGAGGAGAGGAGGCTGTCTGAACTTGGCTGAGGTTATCCAGCCAAACTGAGAAGCTGTTTGTGAAAATCCTGCAGGTCTGTTGGAGCGTCACAGACTCAGTCAGATGTGGAATCTGAACCGCACTTGAGTTTTAGGTCCGTCTCTTTCGTTTTAAGTCCGGTTCCGGGGGATTTGATGTTCCACGTTTTTATCTGTCCGAGGTTGTCCTATCCATGATGTGTCTAACTGTAGCAGTCGTATGGAGAGGTTTGGGTCTCCCAGGTCACATAGCATGTTTTGTTTGTTTGTGTAAGTGAGTGAACACGTCCTCTACAGAGAACACACTGCACACTTTAATACACAATCGCTGTTCGTCTACTGAACTAAACGTGACCACTAAAATCGCCATTTCAGGGTGTTCTTTGTAGAGCGTTATCGTGTCACAAATCCACATGAGCGGTCTCGTGTTGACCTGAGGTGGTCAGACTTGTGCATGCGGCTCTATTTGCACTTTAGACTTGACTTCGCTTTTCTAAGTCGCTTGTTTTGGTGTCTTTTAATGGAGATGTGTGTCTTCTGTCTCTGAAGAAATAAAACAGTCATATTAGACCCAAACAGGCCTTGTTGTCTTTGAATTAGAATCTCTATTTAAGTCTCTTACATACATACATACATACATACATACATACATACATACAGGGGTTGGACAATGAAACTGAAACACCTGGTTTTAGACCACTATCATTTATTAGTATGGTGTAGGGCCTCCTTTTGCGGCCAATACAGCGTCAGTTGGGCAGCCGTGGTTTTATGTTTTTGGATACAATCTGGGTTAGCACCCGAACATCCCTTTCAGACAGCTTCCTCCTGCGTCCACAGTTAATCCTGTTGGATGTGGTTCGTCCTTCTTGGTGGTATGCTGACATTACCCTGGATACCGTGGCTCTTGATACATCACAAAGACTTGCTGTCTTGGTCACAGATGCTCCAGCAAGACGTGCACCAACAGTTTGTCCTCTTTTGAACTCTGGTATGTCCCATAATGTTGTGTGCATTGCAGTATTGTGAGCAGAACTGTGCTCTTACCTGCTAACTGAACCTTCACACTCTGCTCTTACTGGTGCAATGTGCAGTTAATGAAGATTGGCCACCAGGCTGGTCCAATTTAGCCATGAGACCTCCCACACTAAAATGACAGGTGTTTCAGTTTCATTGTCCAACCCCTGTACATATATACACACATACAGTGGGGGGAAAAAACGAGTATTCGATACACTGCCGACTTTGCAAGTTTTCCGATCTACAAACAGTGGAGAGGTCTGTAATTGAACGTAGGTACAGTTTAACTTTGAGAGACAGTGTTTTAAAAATAAAATCCTGAAAATCACATTGTATGATTTTTAAATAATTATCACTTTATTGCATGAAATAAGTATTTGGTACAATTGAAAAACAGAACTTATTATTTATTAATTATTTATTACTTTATTAATAATATAATTAAAGTTAGTTTTAAAACTAACTAAGTTTAGTTTGTTAAAACTAAATTTGGTAAAGAAACCTTTGTTTGCAGTTACAGAGGTCAGACGTTTCCTGTAGTTCTTGTCCAGGCCTGCACACACTGCAGCAGGGATTCTGGCCCACTCCTCCACACAGATCTTCTCTACATCTTTTAGGTTTCGGGGCTGTCGCTGGGCAACACTGAGTATCAGCTCCATCCATAGATTTTCTATTGGGTTCAGGTCTGGAGACTGTCTAGGCCGCTCCAGGACCCTGACATGCTTCTTATGGAGCCGCTCCTTAGTGGCCCTAGCTGTGTGTTTGGGGTCATTGTCATGCTGGAAGACCCAGCCATGACCCATCTTTAATGCGCTTACTGAGGGATGGAGGAGGTTGTTGGCCAAAATCTCGCAGTACATGACCCCATCCATCCTCCCTGCAACAAGCAGTCGTCCTGTCTGCTTTGCCAAAGTATGATGTCTCCACCCCCATGCTTCACAGTGGGGACGGTGTTCCTGGGGTTGTACTCGTCCTTCTTCTTCCTTCATGGCGAGTGGGGTTGATACCAAAAGGCTCTATTTTGGTCTCATCTGACCACATGACCTTCTCTGTATCATCCAGATGGTCACTGGCGAATTTCAAACGGGCCTGGACATGTGCTGGAGTGAGCAAGGGGACATTGCGTGCCCTGCAGGGTTTAAAAGCATGACACCGTAGTGTATTACTAATTACCAAGTCCTCCCATGTAGTTCCAGGCTGATGCCTGACCTTTCTCAGAATCATCATTACCCCACGAGGCGAGATCCTGCTTGGAGCCCCAGACCGAAGGAGACTGACAGTCATCTTGTGTTTCATCAGTTGTCAAATAATTGCTCCAACAGTGGTTGCCTTCTCACCAAGCTGGTTGCTATTGGCCTGTAGCCCATCCCAGCCTTTGCAGGTCTACAATTTTGTCCCTGTTGTTCTTAGACAGTTCTTTGGTCTTGGCCATGGTGGAGACTGTGTGGACAGGTGTCTTTTATACAGGCAACGAGTTCAAACAGGTGCAGTTAATCCAGGTAATGAGTGCAGAATAAGACGGCTTCTTAAAGAAAAAAATAACAGGTCTGTGAGAGCCAGAATTCTTGCTGGTAGGTGATCAAATACTTACCTCATGCAATAAAATGCAAATTAATTACTTAAAAATTATATGTGTGTTTGTTATTTTCAATAATACACCTACTATTGTCATAAAAAAATAATAGTTGGCTATATTTTTGGATTTTAAATTAAAATAATTGTTTAAAGTGGACATCCAGCAATCAGGTTAATACCTAAGGTATATATGTAATGAACTAGATGCAAAAGAGTGCATTTTCTAACTTCTAACCCGGGACTTTTACGTTATATGGCCCTTCCGCTATAACAGCCGGTGGCATAATCCCAAATGTCTCTGTACTCTCTACATAGTGCACTAGGTCGGTCTTAAAACAAGGCCTTTTTCATTAAACAAAGAGGTATTTGAATATGCATTTACGTGTGAAAAGCTGGGTATTGGGCGTGCAGTAAACTGTTAGAGCAGATAAGCCCAGATTCCCTAACTACCATAGTGCACTATTAAGGGAGTAGGGAGCCATTTGAGACGGAGCCGGTTGTGACGCCGGTTGCAGCGCTGTAGTTTCTCTCCAGACCTGCGGGGGCAGCAGTTGCACTACTAAAGCTCAAAGCAGCGCGAGTTTCTCTACAGTGTCCTTGGTTCGTGAGACACAGCAGGAGGAGAATGAAGGGGCATATGATGGTGAGATGAACAGCGTTTTAAACATGTATATGATTTTATAGCACTAGTATTAATTATGAGCGCTGTCTGAAGCACTAGCTCCGCTTTCCGAGCGGGGTTTTGTCGAGTGCTGCTACTTGGCTAGTTTGACTTCGCCAGGCCGGAAAGGACGAACGAAGCTGTGAATTTCCCGTTCCACCTTAAACGGTGCAGCAGCTGCACTCTGGCTCCTGATTCAGTTCCTTTTTCGCTCTTATGGCTTGTTCGGATTTTCCGTTCCACCTTAAATGGGATAGTATTTATAATTAGGCCCGAGAAGGTAACTGCCAGACCATTTAAGGTGGAACCTGGAAGTTTTTACTTTCCTTATTGGAAAATGGTTTCTATGGTTAAAAGTATAATTAGGATGTTTCAGTTGTCCGATGCAGATGACCGGGAGGGAAGTGGTGGTTATTAATCTGGACTGAACTAAATTAATAACATTAAAATATACAGGCTCATAGTTAGAGGTTACGAACCCCTTCACATGACTTAACATGGTGCTAAGATATCCTATACCACCAGTCAGAAGTTCATACCCGGCTCCTCATAGCAGGTGCTCCTTATGTTGATATTAAAGCTTTACTGTAGAATAAAAGTGAAGACACCAAACTATAAAATAGCCCTCATGGAATTATACAGTCCACCTTAAAACCCTCCAGGATGGAATTATACAGTCCACCTTAAAACCCTCCAGGATGGAATTATACAGTCCACCTTAAAACCCTCCAGAATGACCCTTTACAGGAGGATGGAGCAGCTTCCTTACCCTGCAGTGGAGCTGATAGAACAAGGTTTATTACTAAGCAGGTTTGGAGCGATTCTATTGGTCGGTCTCTCATGAATATTCACTAACCTGAAAGGAGAACTAGAGCTTTTACACTGTGCAGAAAAAGAGATCAAAGTTTTTACACCACTAAATATATATTAGAGGTGGAGATATGGAGGAGTACCATACTGTGTACATCAGGAGTAGATGTGGTGGATCAGGATATGGACTGGTTCAGACTCTCATCAGGTGGAGCTGTTCAGTGTGAGACTGTAGGGTCTTTAAGACCACCAGCTACATCCATTTAGCTGAGAGTTTTTTTTGACTGGGACTGAATCTGAATATCGCAGTATATCAGGGTTACTCAGCCCTACTGTGATATAATAATAATAATAATAATAATATTATTATTATTATTATTATTATTATTATTATTATTATATATTCTTTTTCTTGTTTTTTTATGAAGGGGAGAAAAATTACATTCTAAAATGTTAATAACAATAAGATCTTCTCCCTAACCCTAAGAAATGGATGTTGACCTATTTATGACCATTTCAGAAAGTCCCTTCAATTTTGTCATTATACCAAGCAGTGCAGATCTACAGTTTTGTCCCTGGTGTCCATAGACAGCTCTTTGGTCTTAGCCATGGTGGAGAGGTTGGAGTGTGATTGATTGACTGTGTGGACAGGTAACGAGTTCGAACAGGTGCAATTAACACAGGTAATACAGGGCTGTGCAGTACAACACAGCCAGGCTCCTTCTCCAGTTATTTTTAAAAAGTGCAGTACTGTATATGGAGTAGAGTGAAATACAGCTCTGCATAAGTGTACATGTAGGAGAGTACAGTGTGTTGAGGTAACAAAGTGTGTGGTAAGTTTGCGGTTGTAAACAGTATAGATATATAGAGTGTACAGTGCAGCTCAGTGTTCAGGTGAACAGCTAAACGGTTTACAGTACAGATGTGCAGTGTATAGATAAACGGTTTACAGTACAGATGTTCAGTGTGTGGGTTGGGGTGATCAGAGCTGGATCAGTCTATAGTGTTTAAGTAGGAGTCAAACACGCATCATATCACTTGAGCCGGTAACTAAAGGGCGGTTAGATGATAATCTGTGGTGCAACTGCACACACTGTTCTCAGTCTCAGCTGTGTTAGGTCAGTTGTGTAGTTAGACAGGAGTGAGTAATGATCCTGTAATGAGGCCTCTTGGGTGTTAAGCACAGTTTGTATCCGCACAGGTGTTGTGCAGTTCTGTAGGTAGAGGTGGGTGATGTGACACAAATATAATAATACTGGGATTCCTGAGTTTAATGAATGTTATAGTAAACTCTGAACGCAGTTATTTTGATTCAGTATTTGTACTTAACGTGTTGCGACAAATCTTGACATCATGAAGCGTGCAGTTGGTCTGTGTTCTGACCATGTACTCAGAAAAGCTTAGTTTATATATCTATCTATCATATTCACACAATAGATCTATACAAATGATGCCTTTAGACAATAAATAAATCCAAACTATATATATATATATATATATATATATATAATATATTATTATATTATATATATATATATATATATATATATATATATTTATATATATATATATACACACACACACACACACACACACACATACACACACACACACACACACACACACACATACATATATATATATATATATATATATATACACACACACACATACACATATATATATATATACACACACACATACATATATATATATATATATATGTGTGTGTGTGTGTGTGTGTGTGTGTGTGTGTGTATATATATATATATACACACACACACACACACATATATATATACATACACACACACACACACACACATATATAGTTTGGATTTATTTATTGTCTAAAGGCATAATTTGTATAGATCTTTTGTGTGAATATGATAGATGTACTTAAGTTGGTTTTGTTGGGTTTGTAGTTTTGCTAAAGTGCTATTATTGTTGTTGTTGTTGTTGTTATTATTATTATTATTATTATTAGTAGTAGTAGTAGTAGTAGTAGTTGTATTATTATAATGAAAGTAATCAACTGCTTGCTTAGTTCCCATTTTCAGTCAGTCATATTCAGTTCCTGATTTCGTGTTCAGTTTCATTTGCGGCTTTAGAGTTTTGGTATTTAGGGAGTGGCGTCTGTGGAACTCCACGTTCTGTACTGATGGATGCTGGACAGATTCAGAAGCTCCACTGCAGTCCTACAGATTCCTCAGTACTGAAAGATTCTGTTACTCATGCAGACTCTGAACTCTGTGTTGGCAGGTTTTGCAGCAGCTGGCGCGGCGGACCCTCACCACCACCGCGCGCAGGCAAGTGGAGAACAAGGTGCCGCAGAAGCAGAAGCTGTTCCAGGTACGTTACCTGTGGTGTTGAGGATTCCTAAAGAATGAAGCGCAGGATCTGTCAGAAGGCTAATATAAACGAGGACCTGGAAAACGAACATCTCGGCTTTTCGTTTACATTAACTTTAACTTAACCAGGTTCATGGAAGTCCAGAGCAGTACGGAACCTACAGCTGATACCAATATTGCTTTTTAAGCACGTAAATTTCTGATACTTTTTTATATTTCTGTATTTATATCTAATATTTAATTATATTATATTTATATATTATATTTATATATTATATTTCAAGTGTTTTTTAATAATTCATATTTTATTGTTTAAAAAATACACATTAATTTTTAACAATATTTAATAATATTTCAATGGATTAAAAAATAATTAGAATTATTCAGTTACCACTGTTATGAAGCGTTTATAAAATTATGACTTTTTTACCAGTCTAACTGAAAACTGTTTATCAAGGTAAAATATTTTATTTGTATTTTTTATTTTTATTTATTTATTAAACAATTTTGTAATTTTTTTGACAAATATAATTATACTGTTAAAACTATGGGATGTTGATATCGGCTGATTGTTGTAGGCCCCTGATATCTATCGGTCGAGCTGTAGTTCCATATGTATGTAAATGCTGTATGGTTCTAATCTTGTCTTCTTTCTCGTTCTCTTTTTTTCTGTGGATTTATGATCAGTTTTTAACCAGAACGTTCCTACTAGTACAGCATGCATCATCTCAGCCTAACAAGACTGAAATTACAGTGTACAGAGCACAGCTTTAAGGTACAGTCACACTAGACGTTTGTGGTCTGTGTCGGCAAGCAGATCCTCCCAACAGTAAAGACACCAGCGATTATTAGATCTGTACATACGTGCTGCAGTATAGTCCTGCTTACTGACCTGCAGCGAACAGTGGAGTGGGCTGTGTACAGCTGCCGTTAGCCAAGGAGCATCACTGGCTATGTACCTCACACTAACCCTACACAGTATATACTCTGTTCTGAGTTCTGCAGGCCAGTACACATGATATCGGCACACTTCATCGTATCTTACTAACAGGAAGTGCTGAAGTGCACGGTGCACAGAGCTGGACGCTAAAGGCTCCTTCAAAACACAAACAAACATCGTTTACTAGAGTGCCTTTACTATCACAGGCCATCTTTACACGGTTTCCAGCCTCCTGTTACCGCAGCTGCTGTCGAATCACCTTCGCCATTGAAAATGTCCCAAATGTGAGAAGGTCCTCCCTTTCCATTTCCTATTGCATTGTGGGACACATCACAGAACGTCTCTCTGTTCATGTTCCAGCTCGTGATCTTAGATATACAGATGCTGGCCTTCTGCACGAGCATCTTCGGGACAATACAGGACACATGGAGAGGCTCCTTCAGTTACTCTGACTCTAAACTCTGGAGCTCAGTTCAGCTTCTATTCGACAGTCGAGCTCAGAGCTCACGTTTACTGCACACCTAAACCCGTATCTCTTTAACACAGCGTTTAGTTAAAACTGCATTAACATGGTACTAGCAATATTATTATTATCATACTCAACAATTGACTGATTCTAAGTGTCCAGTGTGATTTCTCAAGCGTCCTCAACATTCGTGACTGTACTATATACATATATTGAGTATATAAATACAAGCTCATTAGTAAAAACTAGATAATATTGACTTTTGTTGGGTAAATTGTTGGTTTCCTGATCAGGAGTGGCGAAAGTAGTTCTCATACGAAGCAATTCTCACCAGGTTTACAACCCCATGAACTAGTTATGGACTGTAGTTAACCAGGTACACCACACCTTGTCCCATTGTCTGAAGGACCCAGAACCCGCTACATGATGGGTGACTGCCTCTACCTTTGTAATAGAAGTGTTAAAGGCCCACCCAGCAATTTATAGTGCCCCCCCATCTAGGAGCCAGGATGTCTCCAAGATCTCCCTACAACAAATGGCATTGTTAGATTGGGGAGCAGATGTGAAATAGGCTAACCCTTGGAGGTCCTTACATGATGAAGCCCCCACATATCACCCAAGAGAGACATACAAAATGCAAACGGGGTTAACACAGAGGGCAAGGGAACAAGACGAGGGTTCAAGAGAAGTTACAAAGTTAATAAAAGCAGATAAAGAATTATAATATTTATCATAAGTATTATGTGCACGGTTGGGAAGCACCCCTGGTTTCCCGACTGCGTGCATATCATGTAGTGTCCTTTTCTTGTGCATGTTAATAGACAGCGAGAAAAAAATGGTGCTTAGCCGCTGAGTAACTCAGTTTTGGAGGATCAGTTCTATGAAGGGCTCAGTACAGCCGAATCAGTAGCACTATAAAACATTCTATAAATTTCGTGTCTTAAAATATTTTAAATATTTTAAAATTATGTGAACTTAACTGGTCCTGGCAGTTTGCTGCACAAAATCGCTGATCACAACAAATTCCATTGAAATGAATGGGTTTATGCGCATAAATATATTCACTGGCCAACGCAAGTGTGACTGCGCCTTAAGAGAGCTCCAACCATTAGCAGAGTATACCCTCTCGTTGATCAGTATCACCTGTACACCTGACCAAAGCCTGGTTACTAGTAAGTGTGACATGTAGAAAGCGGGACACATTGACCCAGGAGGAAATGCATGCTCAGAAATCAAACAGCGGAGGAGTAATTCAGGTCTGAGTGTTCATTAGAAGACTGTGTGTCTCTGTGTGTGTGTTCACTTCGTACTCAGGTCTATTACACATGAAATGAGCGTGACACACAGCAGGACAGAGGGGTATGTCTTTCTGGCCCGAGTGAGGCACTAATACACTAACCTGCGCATGACGTGTTGATTTGTGTGTTGAGTCTAATAGCTCAGTTTTTAATCTAGTAAATAAAGCTGAAGTAGCGTCACCTGGCTTTGGATACAGCATAATGATCTTCACGCTTGTAGCTGATGCCGAAGTAGGCTACACATCATCCTCGCTGTTTTATTAGCCATCTCCAAGATTCCTGTTAACACTAATGGTGATGGTGTGCTGAAGACAAAGCCCGTCTCGATTTGCTTTGTGGAGCATCAGCTGAAGCCTTGTTTTGTTTGATCATCTGTAGGCGGATAACGGCATGCCCGTTCACTTGAAGGGTGGAGCTGGCGACGCCGTTCTGTATCGTGCCACCATGGGCCTCACCGTCATGGGTAAGTAAAAAATATATATATTTAAAAAAGACACCTTGTCCATGAAGCTCCTGCTCTCCTCCTTCTATGGAATGGCTTTGTGCTGGAAACATTACAGGATCTGCATGCAAAATATTAAGCATGGACGGAGACGCCAAAAAAGGTAAACTGAAGATGGATGAAGCCTGTTTCACACTTTTGGCTGACATACAACCTGGAACTGGAACTTTTCGGCATTTCAGCACCTATAACAGCGGGTTAGAGCACTCTGGTTCCAGTGGTCTGGAACCCTACAAAGTGAGCCCCAACCACAGGCACATGTAATCCAGAAAATCAAGGCCTTCATTATACTGTAGGATCAAAAGTTTGTGGACACTCTAACTTCCAGCATTTCTACTAAAATGAAGGGTATTAAAAAGGAGTTGCTCCTCTGCTGCAATAACAGCTTCTACTCTTCTGTAAGGGGTTTACACTAGATGATTGGACCTGTGAGGATTTGATTGCATTCAGCCGCAAGACCTTAGTGAGTCAGGCACTAATGTCGGATGATCAGTACTGGATCACTGCAGCCCATCCCAAAAGGAGCTCCGCTGTTCCACAGAACACAAGAACCTCAGTGAGGTCAGGTACTGATGCCGGATGATCAGTTTGGATCCCTCCAGCTCATCACAAAGGTGTTAGATAGAGCTCCACTGCTCTACAGAACACAAGAACCTTAGTAAGGTCAGTACTTACTGATGCCCATCCCAAAAAGGAGATCGTTCCACAGAACACAAGAACCCTCAGCGAGGTTCTGGATCACTGGATCACTTCAGCCCATCCCAAAAGGAGCTCCGTTGATCCACAGAACACAAGAACCTCAGTGAGGTCAGGTACTGATGTTGGATGTTCTGTTCTGGATCACTGCAGCCCATCCCAAAAGAAGCTCCGTTGTTCCACAGAACACAAGAACCTCAGTGAGGTCAGGTACTGATGTTGGATGATCAGTACTGGATCACTTCAGCCCATCCAAAAAGGAGCTCCGTTGATCCACCACAAAACAGTGACAGGTACTGAGAACAGTTCTTAGAGAACCTCAGAGGTCAGGTACTATGCCGGATGATGTTGGACTGCAGCCCATTCTGTTCCACAGAACACAAGAACCTCAGTGAGGTCAGGTACTGATGCCGGATGATCAGTTCTGGATCACTGCAGCCCATCCCAAAAGGAGCTCCATCGTTCCACAGAAGTTAAGAACCTTAGTGAGGTCAGGTAGTGATGTCGGATGGTTAGTTCTGGATCACTCCAGCTCATCACAAAGGTGTTAGAGCTCCACCTCTCCACAGAACACAAGAACCTCAGTGAGGTCATATAGTGATGTCGGATGGTTAGTTCTGGATCACTCCAGCTCATCCCTAATGGAGCTCCGTCGTTCCACAGCACACAAGAACCTTAGAAAGGTCAGGTACTGATGTTGGGTCATCAGTCGGATGATCACTTCTATATATAAGCTTTATCTGTGCAATTCAACAACTGGACTTAAGTTGGTGGAATTAGCCAGTCAGAAAGAGTATCTGGATGCTTTTCTACGTACAGTGTTTGATGAAACCAACTAAAAACTAAACTTGTCAGGGTGGATAATCACCAGGCCCAGGATTAGGAACCCCTGGAGCGTTCATAATGCGTCCCAGAAGTGGTGCTGCATTAGCAGTTTGTGATCACACACACACACAAAAAAAGACGGTTCTAGATGCTCCATTCCAGATCAGGAACGAATGGATGCCGATGTCAACGCTACATTTCTGCCAAGCATTGCGAGCAAGGACAGTGTAAATTGATCTGTTCTGTCCAGTGTTCTTCGTGGAAGCTCGGATTCTCTGTACTGGTGATTCAAGTCTGTTCCTTCTGTCTCTGTTTCCCTCCTAGGAGCCTTATTCGTACTGTATGAGCTGGGCAAGGCAGCACTTCCACGGAAGAAAGAGTAACTCAAGCTCCTGGATTTCTTTCTACAGAAATGTCCATGTATAAGTTGTAAGGAGTATAAGGATGTATTTTCATGGAGTATATTTATTCTTTTCATAATGGGACCAATCTACATGTGTGTAGCGGTGGACAATAAAATCTGCCTCCCATGACTTTTTGTCTTCCGTGTGTCTCTGAGGATAAACGATGAGAAATGGTTACCTCTAGGGGTTAGAAGTATTTTCAGATTAGAGCTAGCCGTCATGGTAAAAATGTAATATCACGATACTTCAATAGGTTTTCACAATACACAGAATACACAAAATTTAATTTTCCCTTGACATCTAATAAGATGAAGCAGTGTTGCAGTTTTAAAATACTATCTATCTATGAATTTAATGATTTGTATTCAACAATTCACACATACAGAGCTGCATAATCCAGTGAAACAGGGCTGATTATTATGGTTTGTAGCCAAACAGGAAGCTGTTAATGTCCAGACAACCACAACACTATACTATATAAAAGTGTATTGTGACATAGTATAATTATATTTGTTGTATGATTTACAAATTAATAAAAATTCTGGTTTTTGGTTGAACGTACCATTAACCATGTAGCACACAATGTTTATATATTTCACTTTCCGAGGTGACAGGCTTTGTAGCTGTGTGTGCCGGTAACGTGGTGTGATTTGCCCAGTCAGGCTGGTTGAATGAGAGAGAGCGTTTTCTGTGGGTGTTGAGTAATGTTTCATTTTAACAAGCTGTAAAATCATCAGCTCAGGTGTCGTCACATGCTTGGTGGTGTCAGGTGTCATGGCGATCCACGTGAGAGAGAAAAACCAGTCATCAGACTAAGCATGTTATGAAAGTCATTCTGCCACCTGAAGAAAAAAAGGCCATAGAATATCTCATAATTATGACCTGCTTTATAGTAATGATTTCTCAGTATCTTGTAAATACGACTTTTTTAAAATAATTATGATTTAATGTTTCATTATGACTGAGCGTCTCTCAATTATGACTAAGTATCTCATAATGATGACTTAGTAGCTCATAGTTATGACCTAATAGTTCATAACTGGGATATACCATCTCATAATTGACTCAATTATGACCTAATAACTCTCATAATTGTGACATATTATCTCATAATTATGATTTAGTGTCTTGTTATTATGACTTAATCATAGTTAGGACTTCATATCTCATAATTATGACTTGGGTTTTGTCAGACATTCCTTCCTTGGACAGTATGTGCTGGATTGGACCCACTGTGCACTGCTCGACCAGTTTAACAGCATGCTCTTTCAGTACATAAGTGTGTAGTATCCGTGCAACCTTGAACACACGATCTATAACGTACAATGTCACGACAGCACTGTAAAAATCCCACTATTCATTAAAAGCCCCATACGCATGAGAGAGCTCATTACTATCAGAAGGGAAGTTTAGCTGGCTAACTAGCTAACTAATATAAACTTATTGTACGGTGAGGATGGCCTCAAAAGCTTCTTCATAACTATGACCAAGTATCTCAGTTATGACTTGGTATCTCATAATTATGACTTTCTTATTATTTTGACTTAACGTTACGTAATTATGACTAAATATCTTAGGACTTGGTCAGAATTATCACTTAGTATCTCAATTATGATTTTCTCAATTATGGCTTTCTTGTAATCATGGTTAATAATTATGACTTAGTATCTCAAAATGATGACTTCCTCATAATTATGACTTAGTACCTTAAAATTATGACTTTTTGTAATTGAGTATTGCATAATTATGCCTTTCTTGTAAGTATTTAGGTATGACAGGTATTTGATTTATGACTCCTAATTATGACTTAGCATTACATAATTTTGACTAAAATCTCATGACGCTCTTATAATTATGACTTAGTATCTCATAATTATGACTAAGCATTGCGTAATTATGACTTTCTTAATTGTCTTTCTTGTAATTATGGCAAAAGTATGACTTCCCCATAAATCATGAATTGGTATCTCAATTAAGAAAAGTCATAATGATTTTTTAAAATTTTTCTTATATACTTTTAAACGCCAATTAGTCGTAACCACTGCACCAACACATTGAGGACACAAAGTCACTTTAAACACACTCTGCTGCTACCTTTTTAATTTCCTTGCTGCTTTTTCTTCCTTAATTTTTAAATATTTATATATATTTTATTTATTTAAGTACTGCTGTTTGGGTGTAACTGGGTCCTTGAGTACTACAGTTTCGTTCCACCCCATGTACTACATGTGATGCGAATGACAATAAAGTCTCCTTGAGTCCTTGATATAGGATGTCAATCTGATATCAAAGTTAATAATGGAAACAGTGTTTCGAACAGACTTTCATGTAGCTTTATGTCAGTTGTCATGGTGAGATTAGGTGTCATGTACCATCGTTCAGTTGTTGCTGTTTCTGAAGGATGTGTCTCGATAAATGTGAAACAAGGAAACACAGACAAAGCACCCACACGCATGGATCTAAATGACAGAGGGGGAAATACCTGTTTGCTGGGATATCAGTGCACCATGTGTACCTGAAGAACCAGGTACCAATAAGGAGAAGGAACTCTTCCTCTGCAGTCTCGCCCTTTCTCCAAAACACACCAGAAATGTCCTTTAGGTTCTCATGTCAGCAGCTGTCTGGTCCAGCACCAGCTCCACATGCTCATGACCGTGGTCAGGTATGTTAGAGCAGGGGGTCACCAAGACTGGTCCTGAATTCTTTGGACATTGGGTTCAGAGTCTTGGAGATGCAGGAGGATCACACCATCCAGCTCCATCTGTCCATCCACCCACTAGACTGTCTTTCCTAGTAAACTCCTTCAGGTTTACACACATGTCAAATAACAGCTGCACCCAGAAGGGGGTGTGAGAGTGCAGTGCTGTTGGGAAGGAAGATAAAGGTTGCCAGGAACATTTAGACTGATATGATCAATATTTATTGAGCTACACATACAGAAGTCTGTCTCTCAGTATGGCGTCGGGCCGCCATGTTTGCTACCTCAACACGCCAGACGTCTCGGTATGGAGCTGTAGAGGTTCATAATGGTGTCCTGTGATAACCCATCCCATGCAGCTAGAGCATCCTCACACAGTGCTGCACAGTGCAGTGTTGGTCATCCTCTAGTCCTTCATCAGTGGACCCAGGACCCTACCCAGATAACACTGTTGGCTGGATAGTTTTGGTTGGTGGACGATTCTCAGTCCAGCAGTGACATTGAGGTGTCCAGCAGCACTGCTGTGTCTGATCCACTCACACCAGCACGTCACTGTCCCTGTAGTACTGAGAATGATCCACCCCCCACATCATACCTGCTCTGTGGTGGTCCTGTGTGGGTCTGACCACTGTAGAACTACACAGTGTTCATATATGTCAGGTGTGTTAATACACTGTTTGGGTTCAGGTTTATTTGGGATTCACCCCTTATTAAACTGCCGCCCGCGCGCGCGAGACCATTTTATTCAAATTTAAAATTTAACGGAAGTCTGAGCTAACGGTTAACCTGAACAGTATTAGCTACGGGGCGATATATAGCAGGCTAACTCTTCAAGCTAAGTAAGTTTTCACAGTTATTGTACTTAAGTGTAGTTAAAAAATGTTTATAATTGTGTTACACTGCGAGTTTAATAAATTAATGTCAGCTTCCGCTCACGTTTCTTTAACGTCAACCGTGAGCCCGTCAGGCTAGCTAGCGTAGCTAACGTTAGCTGTTCACACTGAAGTAGTGAAGTAGACGTGTAACTGACGGTAAGTTTTGGTTTTAGTGTTCGAAAGTAGAGTTATCAAGCGAACCCCCAGCTATTTTAACTGTTGGTTAGCTGTTAATCTGTATACACTCAGTAACACATAGCTAATACAGCTAGCAAACTGAATTTGTTTTGTTAGCATGTTGCCGTTAGCTTGTGTTGTAAAGCTAAGTACACCAGCCGGTTCAGTCTGTAAAGGAAGGCTGTTAAACATTATACTGTAGGTGAGAACTGAACTGATAATTTTCCATCGCTGAACTACGTGAATGTACAGTGACGCACGACGGTTAATACTGCGCCTGGTCTTCTCAATATATACGGGGAGTCGACTCGAATAGAGTCGATTTTAAAAAAATCTCCGATTCGACTCTGCGCCGAGGACCTTCTTTGTCTTTCTCTTCTGCCTCTTCTTCTTCTTCGTGGAGGGACTGTATATTCTTCTTCTTCTTCTTCTTCTTCTTCTTCTTCTTCTTCTTCTTCTTCTTGTCTTCTAAACCATCTTACAGTTTACTATGTTTAGGTTGTATATCTATTATCTAACGGCTTCATGTCTTAGTTAATATGAAGTGGGGTCAGCTGGAGCCAATAGTCGACTGAGGAACTCCAGAGTCGTGGATGAATAGTTCTCACTGTGAGAGCAGATCATTAAAGCCATATCTAGTAAGCTTTGCAGTAATAAAAGACAGGCATTACATCTTCTTTAATCACAGAGCACAGAATGACTATTGTCATAGTCCCACTCCTGCTGTAGTGTATAGTAGAAAAACACATGGCTGTGCAGCTCCTTAAAAGCAGAACAGTTTTTTTTTATAACACAAAGATCATTGTCATTAATTTGTGGGTAATACACTTATGTGTTGAAAAGCTTTTAGACATTTGTTTTTTCAACCAGTTGCAGGTAATAATAGAGACTTCACTCTTCTGGTAAGACTATGCCAGATAGCAGTGAGAATCTGATTGTATAAGTGAGGACAGGTGCTGATGTTGGATCATCAGTTCTGGATCACTCCAACTCCCCTTGACAGAACACCATTCCACAGTTCCACTGCTCTGCTATAAGGCAAGGCAAGTTTATTTATAAACACTGCTGTCATTCAAACTACTTTATCCAGAGAGATAATTAAAACTAAAAGGTATATAATACAACAAAACATAGTAAACACTGTATACACAATGCAATACAATATAAAATGAATAATAATAAAATGAAGAAATAAATTAGGATAAAAGAGTGCCATTACAAGAGAGGAGCACAGTTTAAACTGAGCTGTTCAAAGAAAATTGTCCAAATGGGAGCATACATTTAAAAGTGTAGAGGGTCCTTCTAATGCTTCATATCAACTAGCTACTTTCAAAATCAAAATGGACTAGCTCCTAATGATCTAAGTGTTCTGTTTGGCTCAGCATGTCAGATAAACACGCTGATCCTGCACCATTAAAGGAGCAGTGTGTAAGATGACACAGTCTATTGAATTCCTCCTCCAAACAATAGGGGGCAGCATAATCACCAGACAGTTGTGATGTCCACTTCATCCCGAGGAATGCACAGTCCCTCTTTTCTCACTGTTGATGTCAACTGATGTGCTTGTTCTTTACCTCTTGAGGAAATGTTCCAAGTTAAGCATCAACTTCATTCCTTTCCTCGCCCAGAGCTTCTCCAGTGGTGGAAAGCAGCACCGATGTGAACTCTTTTTCTACTTCTAATATATCACTTCTTTTGTTTGCTGCTGAACGTGGTTTCTTGCAGACAGCAGGCAACAATGGCTGTGGTCAGTCACCAAGAGGTATAGCCATGGTTGTGTTTACTGCTCCTTTCATTGGCTACCTGCCCTGAAATGATCTAACAGGGAGCAGCACCATAAACATGACTGATAACAGGTTAGATTACGCCGTCGAGGCAGCAGAGCCACTTCTTCATCCTCTCATGGTACACTGATTCCTCTCCTACAGCACTACACTAATTCACTATCACCTCTTCAGGTACAAAGTTGTATTACGAGACAAGACAGGCCAGGGCTAGCTGTCTGGCATAGACTAGTATAAACTAAAAGTCTTGCATATTGCTCCCCCAAGTCGGGGGTGTCCAGTCTTTTCTGCAAAGGGTTGGTGTGCCTGCAGGTTTTCATTCTAACCAAGCTGGAGATTACATGGTCAACAGTTTCAAGGCCATTTTTTTATCAAGTAGGGATCAAGGGAGCTTCTGCACATTTAGAATGAATAGCTGCAGCCATGCTGGCCCTTTACGGATAAGATTGGACACCCATTATAATTTATACCAGTAAATTATACCAGTAATAGTACCCCAACGATCAGTCTGTAAAGTAGTGGTAACCAGTGTAAAGATTTGGGAATGGGGTGATGTGTACCATAACCTTGGGCAGCTGTTCTTGAGCATCCCAATCTAATGGTCAGTGCTTTTATACCAAGATTATACACATTGGGTGGGCACATTTGATTGCCTGTGTCAGCAGTGGGCACAGGCAGTTGGACATGGAATGCGTGTTATTAACTACTCCAACACTATGTATTCCTGTGCATGGACGCTAGGGGGCACTGTCTACACACAAATGGAAATAGCCAGATAATCCGGTTGTAATATTCAACTCAAAGTGAGAAAGAAAAGTTTGCATTTGATTATTGATACTTTTGATTATTGAACTTTGATTGACTTTTATGTTGACAGGTTAAGCAATCATGTCCCAAACATAGAGAGGGAATTGGAATTTGAATCCATGGTTTAAAAGCCCCCCAGGATACAGATAAGTTTCAGTAGTCGTCTCTTTATTGATATGTTTGTTACTGTAATTAATAATTTAGTTCTTATAATTCTGGTTGTCATATATTATCATGCACCTCCGTCCCTGTTTTCTAATTGTATAGTGCAGCTGTTTCTAGCATTTTCAGTGCTGATCTTATTTCAGAGATTGTTCATTTGAGCGTTTTATAACTCGGTGTGACGATGATGTTTACAGACTTCCATTTGTGTGTCCCTCTGTCTGTGTGCGTGTGTGCGCAGTGAGGGTGTCTAGAATAACTCCAGCTTCATTCCTCCAGATGACCTGCATGGGACTAACGCACACACGCAGATGACCATCACTCTAAAGGAATGCAACTAAAGTTTCCAAAAGTGTGTGTCCCCCCCCCTCCCCTCCGTACTCCAGGCCGTCACAAATCCTATCAGTCCGTGGCAGCTCTCCACAAACCACTGGATGTCGTAAGAGCTCACACTAGTGAAACAGGAGTTGGGGCACAGCCCCCTATTAAGTAGCAGATTGTGGAGAGATTCTGCCCATTTGGAAACAGGCTTCCTATCTGGGACGTCCCGGGACGAAACCCCCCTGCTCCTCCTCCAGAAATCACCACACTGCAACAGGGGCATCTCTGCGCTTTTTCACAGTAACGTTAAAGCAAGGCTGGAAGAGGCTGTTACATCAGGTCAGAGTCGTCTTGATTTTGCCAGACTTTGTGATGTGTTAGGTGGTTGTTCAGGTTTTTGGACACTGTCTGGGATTTGGTAAGTGTTTTAAAGCATCAGCAATGCTTTTGATGATCAAAGAAATATTACAGCATTACAGCTGTTATCTGATCTGTCAGGACCTTTTAAGTGTTTTTACATTGTGGGTTTTTTAAAGCCCTTAGGTAATTAGTGTTGTCTTGCATTACACTAATTCTACTGAAATGCTAATATGAATATAATATGATGAGTGAATATGATGCTTAGCAATGTCACACTAGACCAGACTTGTGCTGGACTCGTGTTGCTTTTGACTGATTTATCTTTGAAACAAAAGTGATCAGTCAAGTAGCTTTAACCTTCTCTAATGAGAGGGGCCATAACACAGGAGGCGCCTTGTCTGAGAATATTAAAAAGTGATTTTTCCATTGGTTCATTTAAGGTGTTGAGTGAGGTTAACATTTACTTGCTTCAGAGGGTTAAATGAAATGGACTTTTTACATTGACCAGATTTTGTGAAGCCTAAGCTGTTAGTGCAGGTTTGTTTCTTCTTTGTTCCTGAGTCCCAGATTTTTGTAGCTTGGTTTGGAATTTTTTTCCAGTGGATTACAGTCCACATTTTGTTTTAGTGCAATTAAAGACTCACCTGAGGCAGGTAAAAAAAAATGACTGGATAACGGACCTTGATGCCTGGACCAAAAAAGGTCCACTATCGGGACAGAACATTTGAATGAGAGAGAGAACAATAGGGAGACTGTAAGAACAACAGACAAATTTAAAGAAAGTTCAAATGTTGTGGAAAATAGAGAGAAAGAAAAAGGGTGATGAAGAGGGACAGACCATTTAAAGGGAGAGGGAGGGACAGTTAGCTATTTGTCTAAAGCTTAAAGTATTGACTCTAAAGTGGTTGTGTTATAGATCCTTCATGCGCTGCTGAGACAGACTAACAGTGATGATAAAGATGAGGGCGAAAGTGGTGTCTGCCTTCATCACGCTGACACTGCTGTCATCTGTTAAAGCTCAAAATGCAGGTAAAGCAATCCGTCTCTCTCTCTCTAACTCTCTTTTTCACTCTTCGCTCTTAAGGTTGTTCCCCTGATTCCCTCAAGCGTTCTCCTGCTCACTCTTTGCTTGTCTTTTCTTTCTTTCTTTCTTTCTTTTGCTTTCTTTCTTTCTTTCTTTCTTTTTTTCTTTGTAACTCTTTTTTTTCTCCCTCACTCTCTTCATTCTCTCCTGCTGTTTCTCCTTTGCTTTCTCTCAAGCTTTTCTTTCTCTCCCTGAAACAGTCTCTTGCTCACTCTCCTCCTGCCTCTCTCATTCTGTTTAACCCTCTGTAGTTTTTTCTTTTTTCCTTTCTTTCTCTCTCTCTTTTCCTTTATATTGAAGTTTTTTTCTCCCTCACTCTCACCACTCTCACTTGCTTCTTCTCATTTGCTCCTTTAAGCTTTTCCTCTTTCTCTCACTGAATTCATCTTTTTCTCACTCTGTCTCTTTTGTCCTCTCTGATTCTCTTCAGTGCTTTTTTTCTGCCTTTCCCTTTCTTTCCCTTTTAGTTGAAGTTTTTTCTCTCTTTATTTCTCTCTCCTTTTCTCACTCTCATTTCTCTCTCTCTCCCTCTTTCTCTTTTATTTTATTGTTTTCTGTTTCAGTAATTCTTTGAGAATAAAAATTGTAGCTGTACTTCAGGTACTTTTATTTGTACTTTTTCAGTAAATGCTGTTTTTATGTATGTATCTGTTTTAATTCTACATTCTAAATGTATTGTTGTTGTAAATATGAGGGAGATATATTTATAGATTTTCTGTACTATTTTTCTTTATTCAAAATGCTGCTTCTGTGCTGAGCACATATTCTGTCGACGTTTTGATGTGATGAACCTAGAAGCTAAGACTTATTTCGATGAGGCAAAGTCTGTGAAAGTTAAACAACACAAAGCCTGAAACTGCAAGCACAAGATTTAACTTACATGTTGTATCACTCTGTAGCCAGCTGTGGCATCACGCGCAGTCCATCTCCATCAAATTGGGTTTCATGTGTAATGTGCCATCTCGGCCACTAGGTGGAGAGAATTTAGCACTACAAGTGAGTTTTT
>JAMWET010004957.1:0-21612 GCA_024036415.1 Prochilodus magdalenae
ATTCCTCTATGGAAAACCTCCAGGACATCCTGAGTGATCATGTGTCACAGCAAAATATTTAATTGGACTAAGAATGTAAAAATACACGAAATAAGCATGATCTGGAACGTTCTGGAAGACATGGGTCCCTTTACATCTGATGTTAAGCTAACACTACATTCCACCAAATAAAATCATCCCAGCACTAAAACATGGCGGTGGTAGTGTGATGGCCTGGGGCCGGTTTGCTTCTGCAGGACCTAGACGATTTCTCATAACTAATGGAACCAGGAACTCTATCAGAAAGTCCTGACTGAGAATGCCTGCTGATCAGTTTGTAACCTAAAGCTCAAGCACATGTGAGTTATGCAGTGGGACAATACTCTGAAGCGCACAAGCTGGTCTGCCTCTGGATGGTGAAAGAGAAGGGCAGTTTATGGATAAAAACCATAACCAAAAACTGTCCTGCATAGAAGAATGGACCAAAATTACTCAGCGCCAGCTACTGCAAACGTTTCATCTGAGTTGTTACTGCCAAGGTTCACACAACCCGTTATTAGGGTTAGGTCCATTGTTTATGATCAGACGTCTTTGCTTCCGGTTCTGGTGAGAGAACGCTGTGCACACCTGAGCTGCCGCTTCTCACTGACCTCTTTCTTTTTTCTTCTGCTCACTTTTACTCTAATTTTCCCACCGTCCCCTTTAATTACGTTATTTGCTGGACCTGGGTGGTTTCTGGATTTTTTTGTCCTTTTGGCTGGTTTATCGGTGGATTGCCTACCGTCTACCTACCGCTTGTGGGAATACCGCTCACTACTGCGCTTCTTCGGATTGTCCATTGTCTGTTTGCCGGCTTTCTCCTACTGGTTGTCTACTGCTACACGCTGCTGCGAGCCCTCTCCCTATTCCCATACCGCTAGCGGCTGCAATCTGTGGTGAGTGAATTAACTCATACACTCGGCTGCTTGCTATCAGTCTCTCGTTCAGCTGCGCATGCTTACCTGGCCTACTAGTGTATGTTCATACACTCGGCTGCTTGCTATACTCGGTTTCTCGCTCTGCTGCGCTCGCTTGCATTAGCACCGGTGGCTGGGTGTTCGACTGCAGATCATGTGTCCCGGACTACTGTTTACCATCTGCCTTTTTGCCTCCTATGGCGTTGGCTCAGCGGTCAGTGGTCCGACTGATCATGGCCCAGGACTCAATATTGCCTATACTCCTGATGAACTTCTTTCTCTCCGGTCTCACTACCGACTTGACTCCTCAGTTTACAACTACTGCCGTTCAGTTGGCCTTGTTCGTCGCCCCCGCTACGTCCACCGTGGTTCAAGAGCTAGACCAACGTTACACCAGACGTCGGAAGCTAGCATCCCCACTGTTTGGACTAATGGTCGTGGATTTTGGAAGCACCTTTCCAAATTCAACCGAGGAGTTAATGTTGGTGTTTTACGTGCAGTCCCACGAGCTCCTGACCTGCCTCAGTCCTCTGCCGTACCCCGCCTCCTTAATCTAGGACTGTTTAACTGTCGTTCTATTAACGAGAAAGCTACACTTAAAAAAAATAAATACATAAAAAACAGTTTTGCATACATTTAAATATAACACACATATTTGCTTTCAGGGAAGGCCCAACAATGCCTCCACTTACTACGAAGGTTGAGGAGAGTCAACTTGCCACAGAAGCTCCCCTGCAACTTCTATAGATCCACCGTGGACAGCATCCTGACAAGCTGCATCACTGTGTGATATGGCAGCACCACCGCTGCTGAGCGCAAAGCCCTTCAGAGGGCTAACTGGGTAAACAAAACTAACTGGGTAATGAGCAGCAGGTTGAACAAATCAGTACTCAGGCGAGCTAGACAGTGAGTGATTGGTTGACTGGGGACGTGAATGTGACATCATCAGGTGATGCACTCTATGAAGTGGAGTTTGGGAGATCGGTGGAGTCAGGGAAACCCAGAGGAATGACAAAAACACTGAACTATTCAATGTTAAATGTTTTAATTAACCTTCTAATATAACATTTTATTTAGCAGCATCTACCTGCAGTTTCAACAACAAGATAAAGCTACTAATTACACAGTAACTGTCAGAAACTGGGTTTGGCAATACTTCGCAGAGTGTATGTGTGTCTGAGGGTTTAAATGCTAGAAATGAAATGAGATACAGGTGTGTGATAAACAATACTCAGCAAGGGTCGAAATCCAGAAGGGCGATAGAGAGAGAGGCAGACAAAGCAAAGTGGGAGAGCTGTGCCAGAGTCCTAAATGACAGAAGCAGGGTCGGAAACCGAAGATCAGATCAAACGAGCAGACAAGCCAAAGGGGTAAAGCGAGAGAGAGAAGGTCAGAAGATACGAAAAAGGTCAAAAGCCAAAGAGTCAGAAAATGTAAGTCAAAAACGCTCGGAATTGCAACTAAGAGTTGGCAAAACTTCGCACAGTGTATGAATTTGTGTGTGGATTATAAACAAGGCTTTCAGCTGACAGAAATCAATAGTCCGGCAAACTAGACCGGGTATTGGCAGGGCGCGAGCATGTGGATCATCGGCCTGTGCATTCTGGGAACTGGAGTCCTGAGGAGTACCATGCGTTAGTGGGTTTCCTCCCACACCTCCTCACTCCAGTGTTTCACAAAGGGCACATCCAATGGCTGAAATGACCAGGGCATAAGAGGTGGTTGATAACCTAGCATACATTGGAATGGAGTGATGAAATTGCACCAACATCGCACCAACATCCATATTGGAGGCGTTCACCTCCACCTCCACAACAAAGGGTCTAGTAGGGTTGAGGTGTCTAAGCAAGGGTGCAGTGGTGAATCTCTGCTTTATCTCCTCAAACGCACTTTCTGCTTGAAGGTTCAAAACGATTTTCTTTGTGTTGCCCTTAAGCAGAGATGCAAGAGGAGTGTTCACAGAGCTATAATTGCTTATAAAAAATTGCGAAAAAAAATTGCAAAACCTAGGAATCTTTGTACTTTGCAGATGGAATTGGGGACAGGCCAATTGACAATGGATTCTACCTTACAATCATCCATGATAACACCTTCTGAACTGATAATGTATCCCAAAAATATATCTTAAAAATAATGATCAATCAATGCAAAGCTTTTAAAATATTTAAATGCACCTAGTCTATTCTATATTTCAGGGTATCATCATGAACAGATTCAAATACGCATATCTTCTGTTATCAGGAAATAAACACAAAGATTTCCAATATCTTAGTATGGGCAGATTAGTTTTTCCACTTAGATGAATACATTTGGCTCATGATATTCTAAATAGAGAAGAAACAGAAAGTAAAATGAGACAGAACCACACGTCCCAGAAGCATAATAAGCCCCCAATAAAAACAGAAGCTGCATTCAAGATGTACTCTCTGTTTCAGTTTCCTTGAAGTGCACTGTTTTCCAGTCCTTGTTTGGATGGAGGCAGAGGAGCTTTCTTCTCTGAAAAGCCCCCGTCAGCTCCTGTTAGTGGTAAAGTGAATATAGCACTCCAGGAGAACATTCCCTCTGACATTTGGTATAATTCTTCTAACTCCTGCTCATGAACCCCATTTCAGCTTTGCTCAGTACAGAATTAATTGTGCAGTGAAAAACACTCTTTTCCTACAGCACATTTCTTTTCCTCACATGTAGTCAGCTGTGGGCCTGGCTGGAGTTACTGATGCATTCCTCTATGGAAAACCTCCAGGACATCCTGAGTGATCATGTGTCACAGCAAAATATTTAATTGGACTAAGAATGTAAAAATACACTAAATAAGCATGATCTGGAAGTGGCCATTCAACCACCATGAGTCCAACATCAACATGTAACCACATCTAGCAGTTGGGATTTTATGTGAATGTATATTGAAACTAGGGTAAGATTTATTAGATGTAGAGATTACTGTAATGAATATGTTGTGTTTGAGGTCACAACCACACCGACCTCCTTTAATAAACTGATAAACAGTCAAATCAATCATTTTACTAGATAAATATAACTCTTAAAAGAACTTTTCATCTGTTCACTCTAGGTAGTGTTAGATTGACAGATCAACCAGGAAATTTTTTAATTTTTCACTGTATTTTGATGCGTAACATGCAGTTCCGTGTCTGTTCTGCAAATTGCATGTGCTTGAGTGCCAAGAGGTAATTTGATTTAACAATTCATTTATTATAGACAATTACATACAGAGCAATGTAAGGAAAGTATTTTGTCAGTTGATTCATTTTGTTTTAACTGTATTTCATCGCATTCCACCCCACTTTGGAACAAATAGTTCAGTGAACTTAACAAAGGTTTACAAAAGCAAACCTAGGTAACTAACATGTAGCTCAAACAGAAAGAGAACTTGTTGAGTTTTATATAGTCATTCAGCCAGATCTTGTGCAGGTGTTTTCTTAGATGAGCACAAGAGTATCAGCCCACACAAGACTGATTAAGCTCCTCCTTAAAGTGCAGTGGTGTAGCTCAGAGGGAGGGCTGGGATGTTTGATCCTCTGGACTATAAATTCTGACTTTCACATTTTACTCTTCCATTCAAGTCTGCAGAGCTGAGAGAGCTTCAACCCCTTCAGTTAAAGCTACTTTACTGTTATCAAGGTAAGGCAGCTTAATCCTTATTATAATTTATAATTATAATATTATAATTTACTACATGCATTCTAACATTTTATTCTTTAGTACTAAAGCCAGTGTACTGGATACAGGACTATTTGGCATGATACCTTCCCGCCATATTGTAGATTTGTACTTTCTGAGGTTACTGTCAATGGAATATTACACTCAAATATTACATCAATAGCACCTCTACAGAACATGACTGTGTCACATCTCATTGCAGTTATAGGTGCATTAACTCCAACTACAGCAAAGTGTTCTGTACTTTATTCCAAGTTAAAATGCAAATTTAATATGTTATTTTCATTGTATATTTACAACTGAATTCCTCCTTTGAGTTTATATGAAGACATAATTCAAATGTATTGCATTTGCATTTCTGTGCATGATGGCTGTTAAGGTTAAAGAGGAAAAACAAAGTGGTTTTGGCCTTTGATTTCATTTTCTTACTGCTCTGACTCAGTGCTCTGCCAAAATGAGAGTGCAGTTCTAGTTCCACTTTCATCAAGGCTGTTTTCAGACTGCACTGTGGCAAGATGTTCAGAGGGACGTTTTAGTGCAAAAACATGTTTCCAGAAGTGAAAGTGTTTAAATGTTGGTGGTACTGGAGAATGAGCAGCCACTGCAAAAAAAAAAATCCTCAGTGTGACAGATCTTGTGCAGGTGTTCTCTTAGATTAGCACAAGAGTATCAGCCCACACGAGACTGATTAAGCTCCTTCTTAACATGCAGTGGCATAGCTCAGAGGGAGGGCTGGGATGTTTGATCCTCTGGACTATAAATTCTGACTTTCATCTTTACGCTTCCATTCAAGTCTGCAGAGCTGAGAGAGCTTCAACCCCTTCAGTTAAAGCTACTTTACTGTTATCAAGGTAAGGCAGCTTAATCCTTATTATAATTTACTGCATGCTTTCTAACATTTTAATCTTTAGTACTAAAGCCAGTGTACTGGATACAGGACATTTTTGCCAAATTGTAGATTTGTACTTTTTGATGTCACTGTCACTGGAATAGTACACTCATTACAGCGCCAAAATGGGAGTGCAATTCTAGTTTCACTTTTATCAAGGCTGTTTTTAGACAACCCTGTGGCAAGATGTTAAGAGAGATGTTTTAGTGCAAAAACATGTTTTAAGAAGTGAAAATGTTGGCGGCTGTCAGAAACAAAGAACCCAGACCGACGTGCGCAGAGCTAAAAGTCAGATGGGCTTAATTAAACAATTAGGTAATTGAACACAGCAACAAAACACGAACAGACATAGAGGGAGAAGGCAAGATCGGAGTCAAGGGATAGGCTACGGTCAGAACCAGGGTAGTCAAGCAGCGAGGTAACCAAGGTAGAAAGAATAGGCAAAGAGAATGGTCAGATAAACAAAAAGGTTGATAGCCAGAGAGTAGCTCAAACGAGAAAGCCAACAGGGATAAAGTATAATGAGGAAATGTTTGGGTGAAGCATAAATGCTGGTGATGAATTGGAAACAGTTGGGCTAAAACTTAGGAGACCAAGAGCAGCCACTGCCAAAAAAACAAACAAAAAAAATAGGTGTGTTAAAGAGGTGTAATCACTAAAATCTGCCCTGTGAGCCTCCACATGGTGTCATTAGCATTGGTGTATTTGCAGCCACAAGCTCTTTAAATCAACGTGCACACAGGGCAGCTTGCTAACAAAATGAACCATCTGTTTTAGCAGGTGAAAACAGACAATGGAGATTGCCAAGACCTGTCAAAGCCTCACTTCAGCTGAAGAGATGAGAAACCAAACCAAGCTTGTGATGCAGCCTTATGCCAACTGGGAGGAATACCTGACTCCTGCACCTCTCTCCATAGCCATAATGGGAGAACTGGTCTTCATCTCCTCCAAAACAGATTTCTCCATCAACAAAAACCCACCCAAGGACGGCTACAAGTTCATCAGATACCCAGATTCATTTCGGGCCTGTCTTATGCAAGTGTGTAACTCTGGCTGGTGCGCATTCAATGAAGCCCACAAGAACATGGATCAGATTCGCCTCCACACCATGGCTGTTCCAGAATACATGAAGACAGCTGTGAAGATTCTGTTCCAAGGTAATGATGAAGTTGTTGAAGCCCACCTTTCTGACCAGCTGGAGAATATTCGTGTCATTGCAGATGACTGTCTGGCACTGGCTGATACAACAGAAAAGCGGTTCACTGATGTCATTAATATTATCCAGGAGCTGCTGGAAGCATGTGTAAATGCAGAGCACTTTTATGGAGAGGAGCTGGAGGAAATCAAGAAGAAACTGGAGGAGAGTAAAATTAGGAAACAGACATCAGAAGAAGCTGTTAAACGCTCTAAGAAGGCAGTTAAAACTATGGAAGAGGAACTAGAGGAAGCACGTGAAACCTACAAACAAGCAATGGATTCAATTCCCAGTGGATGGAACATGGTGGCCATGGATCTTGTTGGTGCTGTTAACGAGAGTTTCACTGTTCTAGTCAGTGGACTGACAGCTGCTGTGACTCAGCCAGTGGTTCAAATGTGTAATGCTTCAAAAACAATCGCAGAGACTGTGAGAGATGTAAAAGGCACAAAGGCAGATGGAGTTGATGAAATGAATATCTACAGCAAAGCTGCAGAAATCCTAAAGTGGACAGAAGGTATTCAGCAGTTTGTGCAAAGTAACAACATTGACTGGAAGGACTTGTATGATCAGAAGAGCAAATCTACAAAAACAGATTTCTATAAACAACAATTCCAAAGAATCAATCGCAGTTTAGAAAAATTCCCAAAATGCAAACCAAAGAAGGATGCTCGTAAGTTATGTGAAGAGGCGATCAACATCTGTGGACAGCTGGCAAAACATGCACCAGATGGTAAATGTGAGGAAGCAAAAACAAACGAGATCATCAAGAAAATCAGGAAACTGACTGAATCAGCTCGCACTTTTGACTGCAAGAGCAAAGACGTCACGAAAACTCCCTCCCTGACTCCCAAGCCCCCTATGTTGTATAAAGAAGAAAGTAAAAGTGGGAAGAAGAGTGCTTCAGAAAAGGCAACAGAGAACGCCAGGTTCCGTGTAGAGCAGAGCCGAGCCCAAATGAAGCAAACCAGAGATGTCTACGAGAAGAGTGTGGAGAACATGGAGAAAAACCAAAAGGAACTGACTGACATCCTGGTCACCATGAGAAACTGTGAGCTCAAAGAGATAGACTTCAACACCACCATACAAATGCTAGTGAAAGGAATGGATGCCATGGGGAGAGTGAAGGAGCAGTGGGAGAAGATGGTGCGCTTCTTCCAGATGGTGTCCAACATTGTGAAAACCAGCATGAGCAGAACTCTCAAAGATTTTGTGTCCACGTCTAAGAAGACTCAATCACTGTCCTACAACTCAAAGCTCTTCTCCAAGGACCTGCTCTACAGTCAAGCTTTTCAGGCCTCTAACATCGCCAGCCTCGTCCACATGATCTCAGCAACCTACACAGAAATATCAGATAAGTATCTCATGGATCGTGTCAGTTCACTGGGGAAGCTTATGGTCATGGACAAGACAAAACCTGAATTTGAACAGGAGCGTCTGCTGTTACAGAACTCCTGTGATGAAGCTCAGAAGGGCATTTTACGCCTAGTCCTCAAGAACAAAGACGAGTTTGAAAGGAAGACTGATTCCAGACTGGAGAAGATTGATAAGGAGTTGTTGGCCATTCTTCCCGCTGCTGCTCCAGAAGAGATGAAGAGCATCCAAGCAGCTGTCAAAGGTGGATTCACAGAAGATGAGGAAGCAGGATACTACTGAGTATATATGCAAAAGTCATTGTTACGTAATGTCAAAATTACACTGATGTTGATGACAATGATTCATTGGTGTTCAACGTTTATCAAATTATCAAACGTGAATCACCATTACCATATATATAAACTGCTAAACTTAATGTTTAATGCATATTTCTCTTCTGATCTCTTCAAATATATCTTTCAGCCAGTATGTTATTTTTTTCTTGATTAATAAACATATATTCGAATGAGATTTCATTTGTCTTCATCAGTGTTATGACTTTTGAGAATACATTTATGCATCATTGCCACCAATCTGTAAGATTACATAACCTGTCAAATTCATACTATAAAAAATAATCATCCTTTATTGTCATTTGGACATACTCTGAGGGTGACCCATCACACATGTCATAATTCAACCACTAAGTTTTTATGTTAACAATAATAAAGCAATAACATCTACTGACATCTACAGTCTTAGCAATACTCTTTACCATGATAGTTTCATATGATTATCACAGGTGGTGATTTTATATTGTTAGTTGCTAAAGTACACAGAGGTATTAATGTCATTCTTGGGATTAAATGCAATCTTCTAAAAGTGTTCCAGGTGGTAACACACCAGACATGATGGCACCATTGTGATCTATGACGTTGAGTGACAACGTCTTAAGGACAGCACTCCATGTGTGACTTCCTTTACTGGTTTACGCTGGTCTCTTATGGACATCTGTGACTCGCCTAAACCATCTCATTAACTTATTACCTGCTCACCAGATTATAGTTTTCGATTTTGCAATTGCTGATCCTGTTTGATTTGATGTTTCTTCACAGCACAAAAAATGTACTTTGTTAATGAGTTACTAACACGTATATACACTAAAAGATAGCTTTAAAATCACTTCATCATTTCTAAATGAGTTATTAATACATTTAAATTTAAACATTTGAAAGTGGGAGTTAAAGGAGTTATTATCTGAGAAGAGTTGTACAATGGTATCATTTTATTTTATGGAAGACAAGTTAGTAGATAACTGGACATCTGTTACGTGCAAATCATAAATAACTGTCTGATTAGTTGTTGACCTCACAATAAGCATTTTTATAGTACTGAACATGAATCATCACTTTAATTTACATTTTATTAGTGTAGAATTGGCAGCAAGTAATTCCTACAGGTTCTATGTAGCATCAGGTTTACTGCATTATCCATATTCTAAAGTGGAGTTATGGTCATCACTTATTAAAAGCTTAAAAGTAATAAGTAAGATTTCAAATAATTTAAAATAGAAATCAGGAAGTACTGCAATAAACATCCATGACACTATTTACAGGTCCGATTTTATTGTTTTATTAAGATTTTATTGTTAATATCTTACAGTACAAAATGTACCATTTCAGATGTTACACTCCTGAAAATTATGGGCCAACTCATCTCTGGTGCAACATATTTATTTTGCTTATGCACTGCAAAACACAGAAAACAGCAGGTTACAGGAGCCACTCGGCGTGTTAGCTGCCAGCTGCTGCTCCCAGTACTGGCCGACTTCTTCTGTCTTATGTAACCCAGTTAAAAGGAACATGTAGTGTGATCCTATTTTTAATGAATTCCACCAAATGCTGATACGTTGCTGCAGTATTTTATGGGTATGGCTTTCTTAAGCGTAAACATGTACTGTCACTGTAAGAAACAGGGAAATGCGACGTCATTTTTTGTTTTGTAATAGGTTTTATGAAGCCTAAAGTTATTTTAATACAGTATTGTGTTATTTGAGATTTTATAAAACTGTTTTAAGAGCGTATTGAGCGTAATTACAAAGTGAAAGTACCTGGAGGAAAGTGTTATTTTCTGAGTTTCTGAGCAACAAAAGAGAAATTTGCAATAACAAAAGAGAACTTTTGCAATATTTACACATATATAAAGTCTTATAATACAATAAAAAAGATAAAATAAAAAGTAAAGTGGCTGTGGCTATAATATAATAATAAGTACAGATATACTGTTAACAGCAGTAAGTGTTCAGAAGTTAGAAAAATTATTGCACGTTTTGAGCTGTCGCACACAATTAAATTATTGATTTACTGTTATTACTGTACATGTGAATGGTGTCGTGCTCTAAGGGAGGAGTTATAAAGTCTGATAGTCTCACAGGTAGGAATGACCTCCTGTGACGTTCTGTAGTGCATTTTGGCTGGATGAGTCTTGCACTGAATGCGCTCCTGTGTCTCATCACTGTGTGATAGAGAGGATGGGAGCCGTTATCCATGATGGTCTGCAGCTTAGACAGCGTCCTCCTCTCAGACACTGCCATCAGCGAGTCCAGCTCCACACCCACAACATCACTGGCTTTGCGGATCAGTTTATTAAGTCGGTTGGCGTCTGCCACCCTCAGCCTGCTGCCCCAGCATGCAACAGCGTATAGGATTGCACTCGCCACCACAGACTCATAGAAGATCCTAAGCATAGTCCTGCAGATGCTGAAGGACCTCAGACGCCTCAGAAAATAGAGACGACTGTGGCCCTTCCTGTAGAGGGCGTCAGTGTTCTTAGACCAGTCCAGTTTATTGTCAATGTGAACGCCCAGGTATTTATAGTTCTCCACCGTGTCCACACTGACCCCCTTGATGGAAATAGGGGTCACCTGTGCTTTGTCCCTCCTCAGGTCCACCACCAGCTTCTTTGTCTTTGTCACGTTGAGCTGCAGATGGTTCAGCTCACACCACGCAACAAAGTCGTTCACCGTGGCCCTGTACTCATCCTCATCACCCCAGCTGATACATCCCACTACTGCAGAGTCATCAGAAAACTTCTGATGAAGACTTCTGACATGTGTTCCATGCACGCGCGGCTTGCGAACTGAGAGGAGGAGGGCGCTGTAGGCCAGCGTGCATATTGGTGTGCAAGTGTTCTAGCTCGCAGCCTGCATGCACGGAGAAAGATTCGCTGTGCACATTGTCTACAAATGACTGTTTATTTTTTTCTGCATCCAGACCACGGAAAAGCAGTAAACAGCCATCACCAGCATCATTGCCTCAGTCTCATCTTTCCTCCTCACCAATCGTGGACCACAGAACACAACGCAGAAGATCTTGTAGTAACGGTTGTGCGTCACTGAGTAGACTGACACAGACACACCCGTTACACTTACAACAACAGTGACACAATACACTTGTATTGTAACTCCAAATAATGAAACAGTGTTCTTAAAACAGTCCTTATTATAATCACATTACTGTCTCTACACTTCTACAGTTTTATTTCTACATGCATCACTTGAACTTGTGAGCTCACCAAATCACCAGAATGCCTTTTGCTGTATAAACCAGTATCATTGTGAACTCTTGATTCCAGTTTTCTTGTGTTTTTAACAACCATTTTAATCGGTTTTTAATCCCTTTCAAACCCAGTACTCTTATGAACTGTATTTTAAACTACATCCATTTTAAATTATATCTTTTTAGCATATTTCTTTTATAATCCATCTTAATGAAATGAACAGAAAGCATTTTACACTTCCTCCGCTAAACCGAAAAGATATAGCGCAACTTTAAACCAACAATAGTTGTATGGCTAATACAGACTTCCAGAATCCCAGCTGACTAACCGTACTGGTACAGGTATACGACAACGTGTGCTCCATGGGCTAGCATGAGACCCAGTCTGACTTCGCATTTAGCTTTAGCATCCATCGCTAAACGTACAGACCTGAAACGGCTCTGCCGCCCATTACCACAACCCCTCGGACACGAGTCCACCATTTTCACCACACAATGCACTTATGAGTCGCTACTACTGTTAACCCTCACTAATATATATTTTATCACCCAGCTTACCTGCAAAACACACAAAATAGCAGGTTACAGGAGCTACTCGGTTAGCTGCCAGCTGCTGCACCCAGTACTGGCAGACTGCTTCTGCTGGTCAGAGCGTCAGCCACTGGTGCATTTTGCACCGAGCGCCCCCTACTGGCGAAACTATATATTATACTGTTAGATGGTAAAATGGACATTGACAGTAGTTTATCCCATGAAAGCGACCTTAGACATAAAAAAATGGGGGGCTACTATTTCCATGTATTTAACTACTCCATAGTGCCACACAGACTTACAACTGTATACATGATTTTTTTTCTTATGCTATGCTGTGCATGCCAAAATGACCTTCTCTGCTTATTTCCCCTCCAGTAGGTCCATTCACATCCAAATGTTCTCTCTCCGAGATGTTTCAGATCTGTTGCCTCATAGGCTCCAAACTGGAAATTGCCAGTGGATTTGCCAATAACCCACATCTGCTTTGTGTTTTGGGCGTGTGCCCCTATTATAGTCTCAAGAAATGAAGAAAGGATTGGTGTTGCAAAGGCTGTTGCATTAGTGAGAGTGCACAACTATGTATTGTGTTCCTGGGACTCTAGTTAAAGTGTCTGTGTGACTGTGGCAATCACCATGGGCTGAACTTCCTGTGAGCACAGGATGTACTGTTCCATGTCCATGGGCATGCGTGACAGGCCATCTGCATCTCTATTGGTCTTCCCTGGATGATACTTGATTGAAATAAATGAAATGAACAACATGACTTGATTGAAAAATTAAAGTCAGCCGATTCTGCCACCCATCGATGTGTGGTAGCATTCAGTTTTGCCACGGTCAGTGTATATGTTAGCGGGTTCTTGTCTGTATAGACCCCAAACAAAGGAGCACAATATAAGTACTCCCTGAATTGCTCGCATATAGCCCAATTTAAGGCCAGAAACTAAACATTTCCTGAATGAAGATGGTAGTTCTTCTCTGGTGGAGTGAGCGTCCTCGACCCATAACCTTTTACCTTCAACTTCCCTTGCTGCCTTTGTTACAGTACTGCACCAAGTCCTTCTTGAGAGGCATCACAGTGAAGCATAAATGGCTTTTCAAAATCTGTTTAGCCCAAGATAGGGCGTTTGAGGAAAGAGTCTATGAGTTCACAGAGGACTTTTTGGTGCTGCTGTGTCCAGGAGACTGGCTGACGGGATGGCAGTTGATTTGCCACATTTTTTTTTTACTCACGGAAGTTTTCCCATCTGACAGTGGGCTATAAGTGGAGGAGCAATTCTTGAAAAATTTGGGAGATATGGGCGATAATGGGTGATGAACCCAAGTAGTTTTCTCACATTTCCCACTGTCTCAGGTTTGTCTCAGGTTCTCAATTTTTCAATGCCTGTCCTGGAAAAGCTCTGACGGGTCCCAGGTGTAACCCTCTTTTGATACTATCCTACCCGGAAACTTCATTTTATTTCAGGTATGACTGACCAGTCTCATCTCTCAGGCCAGAGAGGCACTCCTCCATGCTGCGTTGGAACTCCACTGGAGCTGAAGAAAAACCGGCATCCGGACCCACTCATTTAAGCCCCATGGCGTAATGACGGCTGTTAGGGGTCTGCTGTTTTCCTCTAGAAAGCCCTGATGATAGGCTTTGCCCTGATCGAGGAGAGAGAACCATGCCCTACCACTGAGACTGTTCAGGGTGCAGACAGAGTCCTTCCTTTCAAACTCAGCCAGATTGGTCAGGAAATTGGAAATTGGTCTTTTCCTAAGCTTTGAACTAGATTTTTGCCCCTCACATTAGTTTTGGGGGAGTTGCCCCTGTAACAGTTTCCCTCTCACATCAAGTAAGAAAACAGTTACTTAAGTCCAAGGACAATACACTCCAGGAGAAGAAGAGTCAGCAAACAAGCCCCCAAGTGCTGATGTCGCTTCCAGAGGTAGAGTGGAACTCTGTTGGGACAGAGGACAGGCATTTCAGAGCATGGGGTAGGGGGAGGCTGATGAATTGAGCAGCAGCTGAGTCTGTAAACTTATAGACTGCACTTTTATCAGTTGATTTAGAGAATAGGCAACAAAACATTTGGCTGTCAGGAACTTTTTATGCCAAACATTCCTATATCTGTAACAGTCCATTAATAAGGTATTAACCAGCCACCCGGCCTTGATATCTATAATTTTTATGGAATGTGTTAAAGTTCTCTCAGTTCCACCAGCCCAGGTGTGCTGCAGCACTTTTGGTGAACTGAGATCAACAATAGGCCTGTGTACACTTACTGAAGGTAAAATCACTCACTAATAATAGTTACAAATAACATTTTTTACCAACCATTTGCTTTATTAATTCTTTCGGATGTTTTAATCACAATATGCCCTCATTTTTTACATGTTGAACAATGTAAAAAATGCACAGAGATATTAATAAACCAAATATGTATCATTATTAATAGGGTATTTTCTATTGGGAGGTTGTCCCAAACCCCAAATCCTGAACTTCAAAAACAATAAAAACACTTTATTCAAAACATGCTGACCTGCATTTTCATGTCGTCATCATCAAACACAAATAATAAACAGCGCACTTCAAGGAATCAGAAAGTACAGAAAGTACATATTGAAGTGACCCTAATGACTCTGATTTGTAGAATCTGATTCTACAGCTATACATTTAAAAGATATGCACTTAGAGATTTTTAAGGGGCTTTTATGCATTATATAAACACACATACTTTTTTACTTTCAGTTTCTTCTTTTCAGATCCAAATGTATTCATCTAATTAAGTGGAATAAAACTATCAGTGCATTTAAAGATGCGAGAAAGCTTTGTATCTGCTCTCTAAAAAGAAGAAGGATGTGTATTATAACCAGCTCATGATGATATCCTAATATATCAAATAAATCACTGACTGGGTATTTAAAGGTTTTAAATGTTTTTCATTATGTGATCATATATCATCACCACCAACTGCCACATTTATTGAATGTTTAAAAAAGTGGTGTATTAATGTACTTTTCAAGAATATTATATTCATAACTTCACAGTTTGGTAGGGTCTTTTTTCATCTGAAAAAAAACATTAATCAATTATAAATGTAGATTTCTGGCATTTTAGTAACCTGTAACAGAAAAGCATTTAGTAGGTTTAGTAGTGTGTCATTTAGCAGCAGGCAGACACTGTCAATGAAAACCTTATACTGGAAGATGAATTAAAAGGTTTCAGATTTAAAAGTTTGTAGTCAGTGTTTTCAGCATAATGAAAACCATTTGGTTGCAGATAACGGTATAATGTGGTTCCTTACTGTGTTATGAATTAGTAAGACACGGTTGGTCAGTCAGTCAGTGCCCATTATGCCGGTCGGCACGTAGGGCAGCGACAAAGGTCCTCCACTTTTGTCTGTCCTGGGCCAGTTTCCCCACAGTGCCCCAGCTGTGGTTTAGGGTCTTCATTTCTGCCTCCACAGTTCGCCGCCAGGTGTTCTTAGGCCGGCCTTGCTTGTGTTTTCCCTCTGGAGTCCAGTGTAAGGCAGTTTTTGTGATGGAGTTGCTCCTGCCTCTGATGACGTGGCCAATCCAGCGCCATCGCTTCTTCATCAGGATGGTGGTCATACTCTCCTGCCCACACTGGGCAAGCAGCTCCTCGTTGGAGATTGTCCTTGGCCAGAAGATGCCCAGGATTCTTCGCAGGCTTTTGGTGTGGAAGACTGACAGTTTGTTAAGGTCGCTGTCAGTCATTCGCCAGCATTCCGAGCCGTATAGAAGAGTGGACAGGACCAGACTCTGGTAAAGTCTCAGCTTGATGCGGATGCTGTACTGGGTTGTCTTCCAGATGTTGCTTAGGCTACAGAAGATGCCCCTGGCTTTGCTCAGTCTGCTCTGGATGTCACGGCCTGCTCCTCCATCCTGCTTGACCATACTGCCCAAGTAGGTGAAGCTTTCAACCATCGGCAGGTCTTCTCCCTCTATGCTGATTGGTGTTGTATTGGTGGTGTTCAGGGTCATCACTTCTGTCTTTGTCCGGCTGATGTGGAGTCCGACCTGCTGCGCAAAGGTGTTCAGGCGAGTCGTCTTCTCCTGCATGTGTCGATGGGTGTGTGACAGCAGGGCCAGGTCGTCGGCAAAGTCTAGGTCTTCTAAGTTTGTGGAGAGTGTCCATCTTATGCCCCTTGGTTCATCTTCCGTTGTGTGGCGCATTACCCAGTCAATGACAAGGTTAAAGAGCAGGGAAGACATTACGCAGCCTTGTCTCACTCCGGTCCCGACCTCAAAGTAGATGTCACTGTTTCCAACACAGCATGAAAAGTTCGCATAGAAGCTTTTGATCAGCAGCACAATTTCCATTGGTATTCCGTACGCTCTCAGGATGCGCCAAAGGCTCTCTCTGTGGATGCTGTCAAATGCCTTCTGGAAATCCACGAAGTTAATGTAGAGCTGCCTCTGCCACTCTGTACACTGTTCAATGATGTTGCGTAGTGCAAATATGTGGTCGGTGCATCCTCTTCCTCTACGAAAAACCAGCCTGTTCTTCTCTGAGTCGTGCGTCCACTGCCTCTGAGATTCGTTGAATGATGATCTTTGTCATGATCTTGCTCGGGATGGACAGGAGAGTTATTCCTCGCCAGTTGTTGCAGTCGCTAAGGGATCCTTTCTTTGGGATTTTGACGATCACTCCTCTGGTCCAGTCATCTGGGACTTGTTTCCCTTCCCATACTGCGGTAAATAGGGGTTGCAGGATATTGGTTGCCAGTTCTGGGTCTGCTTTGAATAGTTCAGCATTCAGATTGTCCTGGCCTGGTGCCTTTCTGTTCTTCAAGGACTTGATTGCTGTGATGATTTCCTGCTTCTCTGGTGGGGCGATGTTAACGTCCAGGTCCTCAATGGCTTCTTGTATGTCGGCTTCTTCGGAAGGCGGTGGTCTGTTCAGGACCTCTCTGAAGTGTTCAGCCCAGCGTGCTTCTTGTTCTCTCTCTGTCGTTAGCAGCTTCCCTTCCTTGTCCTTGACTGGGGCATTATTGTTGCTGTGGAACTTGCCGCTAATCGTCTTGGTGATCTTGTACAGCTTTCCTTGTTCTCCTTTTCTTGCTGCTTCTTCGGCTTCACTTGCCAGGTTGTTCAAGTAGGCACGCTTGTCTGTTCTCGCCGAGCGCTTCACTTTCTGATTCATCTCTCTGTACTGTAGTTTGAACTTCTCTTGCAGTCTTTTAGATCTGGTGCTAGCCACCTTCTTCTTAAGGTCTCTTCTTTCCTCTATTGCCTTCCACGTCTCTGGTGTTATCCACTCCTTCTTCTTAGTTTCTCTCAGTCCAAGACTAGTCTCGCTGCTTTTCTGGTATACTGTTCTCACAAGGTCCCATCTCTGGTTTATTCCTTCTGTATCTGCCTCGCAAGTGTCTGTCATATCTGCAAGTGCCTGAAATCTGTTTTTTACTTGAAGAATGAAGGCATTTTTCAGTTTGGGTCCTGCAATCTTCCCACATCAAAACGTCTGTGTGCTGTTGCCACAACCATGTCTGCCCATAGCTCTCTCTACATGGGTGTTGTCGTTCCCAACTTTGGCATTCATGTCGCCCATCACAATCAACATGTCATGGCGGGGTGCTGCACTTACTTCTGCCTGTAATTGATCGTAAAAAGTGTCCTTCGCCTCATCATCGCCATCGTTGGTTGGTGCGTAGCACTGGATCAAGGTCATGTTGCCATGTCTCCGCCTCACTCTGGCTGTGATCAGTCTGCTGTTGATCGGCTTCCACTCTATCAGGCACTTCTCTGTTCCTTTCCTCAGGATGATGGCTACTCCCTGGTGGTGTTGGTTGTCCTCTCTGCCAGAATACAGCACTGTCTCTCCGGTCTGGGTCTTTACTCTTCCAGAACCTGTCCATCTGCTTTCACTTACTCCAAGGATGTGTAATTTGTGACGCCTCATCTCGGCCGTAATTTGTGTCAGCTTACCAGTTTCATACATGGTGCGCACATTCCAGAAACCTATTCTGGTCTTGCACTTGGCGCTCAAGACTTCCATCTTCGTGCCAGTAGCTTCCTTTCGGCTTTCCCTACTAACAGTCATACAAGGATCTTGTGATACCTCTGGGAGCCCATCGCACACAGTATTTCTCTCTGTCGCTGTTTCCGTAACAATGGTGTTTTTTATGGGACAGGGTTGTTAGCCCTGTGCCCAACCCCCAACCTGGAGGACCAGGGATCATGTTTCGTCTGGTATCTACCCTTTGACCTGTCCGGCTTGGGTAGCCCTACCCGGTATAGCTCTCAGGGTCATCGACACACACAAGCCCCCCGACCTCGACAAGGTAGTGATCCTTCGGGGAGCACGGTTGGTCAAATACAGAAAATTTTTAATCATATAAATAATTATAAATAATTATGAATTGACAATTGCACTAAATTATGTATTAGATTATCCTACTAGATTATGTACATCGAAAATAACAGACTTTTCAGTTTTCAGGATGTTCATACGATCCACCAGAGGGCAGTATATATCAACTAAGCAAATTGTTACATCAAATTACCTATCTAAATGACCTTGTTGAAATCTTAAACAGTTAGTTATACAGAGGTAGATAGTGGAGTGGCACTCAAGCACATGCAATTTGGAGAACAGACATGGAACTGCATGTCACGCAATAAAAATAAAAAATGCTAACTTTCTCTCTCATGGCGGTCATCAGGTGGAATACTAATGAAACATTCTAGAGGGTTAAAAACTGATTTCCCGGATGATCTGTCATTTAGATCTGTCAGTTTAGCGCTACCTAGAGTGAACAGATGAATAGTCTTTTTAAGAGTTATATGTATCTAGTAAAATGACTGATTTGACTGTTTATCAGTTAATTAAAGGAGGTCGGTGTGGTTGTGACCTCTGTAACAGTATTTACATACACAACATATTCATTACAGTAATCTCTACATCTAATAAATCATACCCTGGTTTCAATATACATTCATATAGAATCCCCACTGCTGGATGTGGTTTAATGCTGATGATGGTGGTTGAATGGCCACTTCCAGATCATGCTGACTACATAAGAGGAAAAGAAATTAGCTGTAGGAAAAGAGTGTTTTTGCACGGTTAACTCTGTACTGAGTAAAGCTGATATGAGGTTCATGAGCAGAAATGAGGAGAATCACACCAAATGTCAGAGGTAATATTCTCCCAGAGTCCAGTTTTCCTCACTGCTGCACTGCATTCAGGAGTTAACAAACTGGTTGAACGCTAACTTTCTGAAGCTTAATGCTAATAAAACTGAGTTTATAATTATTGGCACTAAGACAGCTGTCTCTGCTTACTCCGACTGTGTGCTTGTTGTTAATGACCCCCCAGTCCCTCCGTCCACTACTGTGCGGAACCTTGGTGTTCTGTTTGACCCCTGCCTCAGTTTTGTTTCCCATATCAAATCTCTGACAAAGTCTGCATTTTTTCATCTTCGTAATATTTCTAAGTATATATAGTTATAACAAACTATAATTCAGTTGAAACTGTAATGTTTAATACATTTTCTGTTTTCGGAGCAAGATGAATAATTGTTCATACAACCAACCTACATGTCTTTGCTATGACTGAAAATGAGTGATGCCAACCAAAAGGTCCTCCAAATCTAAATACATAAAAAACAGTTTTGCATACATTTAAATATAACACACAGGATACATTTGCTTTCAGGGAAGGCCCAACAATGCCTCCACTTACTACGAAGGTTGAGGAGAGTCAACTTGCCACAGAAGCTCCCCTGCAACTTCTATAGATCCACCGTGGACAGCATCCTGACAAGCTGCATCACTGTGTGATATGGCAGCACCACCGCTGCTGAGCGCAAAGCCCTTCAGAGGGCTAACTGGGTAAACATAACTAACTGGGTAATGAGCAGCAGGTTGAACAAATCAGTACTCAGGCGAGCTAGACAGTGAGTGATTGGTTGACTGGGGACATATGAGTGTGACATCATCAGGTGATCCACTCTATGAAGTGGAGTTTGGGAGATCGGTGGAGTCAGGGAAACCCAGAGGAATGACAAAAACACTGAACTATTCAATGTTAAATGTTTTAATTAACCTTCTAATATAACATTTTATTTAGCAGCGTCTGCCTGCAGTTTCAACAACAAGATAAAGCTACTAATTACACAGTAACTGTCAGAAACTGGGTTTGGCAATACTTCGCAGAGTGTATGTGTGTCTGAGGGTTTAAATGCTAGAAATGAAATGAGATACAGGTGTGTGATAAACAACACTCAGCAAGGGTCGAAATCCGGAAGGGCGATAGAGAGAGAGGCAGTTAAGGAAAGTGGGAGAGCTGTGCCAGAGTCCTAAATGTCGGAAACCGAAGATCAGATCAAACGAGCAGACAAGCCAAAGGGGTAAAGCGAGAGAGAGAAGGTCAGAAGATACGAAAAGGGTCAAAAGCCAAAGAGTCAGAAAATGTAAGTCAAAAACGCTCGGAATTGCAACTAAGAGTTGGCAAAACTTCGCAAAGTGTATGAATTTGTGTGTGGATTATAAACAAGGCTTTCAGCTGACAGAAATCAATAGTCCGGCAAACTAGACCGGGTATTGGCAGGGCGCGAGCATGTGGATCATCGGCCTGTGCATTCTGGGAACTGGAGTCCTGAGGAGTACCATGCGTTAGTGGGTTTCCTCCCACACCTCCTCACTCCAGTGTTTCACAAAGGGCACATCCAATGGCTGAAATGACCAGGGCATAAGAGGTGGTTGACAACCTAGCATACATTGGAATGGAGTGATGAAATTGCACCAACATCGCACCAACATCCATATTGGAGGCGTTCACCTCCACCTCCACAACAAAGGGTCTAGTAGGGTTGAGGTGTCTAAGCAAGGGTGCAGTGGTGAATCTCTGCTTTATCTCCTCAAACGCACTTTCTGCTTGAAGGTTCAAAACGATTTTCTTTGTGTTGCCCTTAAGCAGAGATGCAAGAGGAGTGTTCACAGAGCTATAATTGCTTATAAAAAATTGCGAAAAAAAATTGCAAAACCTAGGAATCTTTGTACTTTGCAGATGGAATTGGGGACAGGCCAATTGACAATGGATTCTACCTTACAATCATCCATGATAACACCTTCTGAACTGATAATGTATCCCAAAAATATATCTTAAAAATAATGATCAATCAATGCAAAGCTTTTAAAATATTTAAATGCACTTAGTCTATTCTATATTTCAGGGTATCATCATGAACAGATTCAAATACGCATATCTTCTGTTATCAGGAAATAAACACAAAGATTTCCAATATCTTAGTATGGGTGAATACATTTGGCTCATGATATTCTAAATAGAGAAGAAACAGAAAGTAAAATGAGACAGAACCACACGTCCCAGAAGCATAATAAGCCCCCAATAAAAACAGAAGCTGCATTCAAGATGTACTCTCTGTTTCAGTTTCCTTGAAGTGCACTGTTTTCCAGTCCTTGTTTGGATGGAGGCAGAGGAGCTTTCTTCTCTGAAAAGCC
>JAMWET010004958.1:0-51664 GCA_024036415.1 Prochilodus magdalenae
AATGGTAGTGACACAGTCCTTTATATATAGGGAAACAATTAGGACATACCTCAACAAGGTTTTCAGATTTCTGTCAGCTTCCACAAGAGGTGTTATATCTTAACACTTTCAGTAAAACAAGGCATCTAGCTAGCCCAGTTCAAAACCTGTGCTGTGGGGTGTTTGGCAACAGTTTAACCTTAATAATTGAGTATTTTCACAATGTTTACTCATAACCTTTAAATCAACTTACATTTGGAGTTAAAACTGTCTTTAAACCCTATAGACGATTTGCTTCACCCAGAATATAGGAACTTCTGTGATGAGAACTCTCCCAGAATCTGAAGCTGATGCATCACAGTGGCTAGATAATTATGTCTCCAGCTCATGCTCTCTCGTTTTTCCACTTCCTCAACTCTGGTCCTCGGGTAAACTGGTCTTCTCTCTATAGTCAGGTTAGTGTTACTGGTCTGCTTACCGTTCTGTCTCCTCTATAGTCAGGTTGGTCAGGTGTTATACTAGTCGCGCATAGCCTGGTCCACTCTCCACAGGTCAGTCAGGCTTGGATGTAAACTGAGTCTGTACTGGTCTCACTCATCTCTAGGTCAGGTGAGAGCTTTTTGTGAACGGTCTGTAACTGGTCGCTCTCTACAGTTCGTTGGTTATAACTGGTCTGTAGCTGGTCATCGCTCATCTATATGGTCAGGTTGGTGTTGTGTAACTGAGTCTGTAAAAGTGGTCTCATCTTTCTAACAAGTCAGTCTGGTGTGTGTAGGTCTGTACTGTCTACGGGTCTCCTGTCTCTATTATGTCAGGGTGGTTGTATACAAGGTCTGTGTAACTTAGGTCTCTCTCTTATAGTTCAGATTGCGCTGTGAAGGTGTTACTGTAACTTGGTCTCTCTCTGTATAGTTCAGAGTTGGTGCAACTGGTCCTGTAAATGGGTCGCGCTCTGCCACAGTGAGGCATGATCCAACAGCACTTATGATGCCCATGGGGAGGAGCAGTGAGAAACACAGCAGCCCCAAGACACCCATGCAGCCGGGATCTGTAGCATCTGAAGACAGATATCATGTGAGTAGGAACAATGTACACACAATGTGCCTATGACATGTGTAATGTATTTCATAAACACAATAGAAAGATGGACCCCCTGTCCTCGTTATGTACATGTTTGGTCATTTCTTTGAACATAGAGGGATTGTGATAAAGTGCCTTGTAATGTTTCTTTAGACCACATGTCTGAGCTGTCTCGTGCAGTGTGAAACCATGACTGAAATCAATGTCAAGCAGGACTTAATTCCCGTCCGGGCTTGTTTCAGGACTGAGCTGCATTGCTGATGCAGGAGTGACATTATCCGTTCACCAAATGCAACCAAACAGGTAGGTGTGACTGGCTCTGGTAGGTGATACTACTATAATAATGTAGCTGGTGTCATGATCTAGGATATATAAGTCAATGATCTTATCAGGGTACCAGTATTAATAATGAATGTTGCTTACCCTGAAGTGACGGGGTTCATCACCATAACAGCTTCGGTTAAGACTGAATTCAGTACCAGCTATTACAGGGGACGCAGCTGTTGAGTTCATTATTGGTCTTCATTAACCCTCCAGATAAAGAAACTAGTAAATATAGCGAAAACACCCTAAACAAGACTAAACTTCCAAAATACTATCCTATCAAGCTTTAGGATCAGAACAATGAAGGAATCCTATATGGTGAGTCAACGAAAGAAGCACGACAGACTGCACAGTCTTAACAGTGATGGTTTAAATTTAATATGATTTCGTGTTTTGATGTTTGGTTTAAAATGAAAGCGGAAAACTGAGGAGCAGAGGAGCATGCTAAAACAGCCGCCAGGCGCTCTCGTGAACAGAAGGGTCGATAAACATTACTTAAGGTGATGTACATTTCAGCCCCTCCTTATGTCTAAACATCTCGTTCAGGTCTTTGTCAGGATCAGCTACCCCTAAAGCCCTTCCTTTCTCTTCCTCCACCCTAGCTTATTCCTCTACTTACCACCCTCCTTAAATCACCTTCTCTTACTGTCAAATGAGATTCCCCAAGAAAACACACTTAGACTGGACCCGACTAACAATCTAGCCCTGATGCCTGTGAATGAATTCTGAAGGCATGTGAATGAGACTGCTGATCAAGCCTAAAGCTGTACCCCATACGCTCTCGTCTATGTGCCGACAACCATTAACAATCAATACAATCCTCTAATCTCTTCCATACTCCTAAATTCCTCCTGGGGATCACAGACCCGGATTTCTAAACACTCCCTTATTAAAGATGCAAGCTGAAATTCAGTCCATTGTGAATGTATTACTCGTTAGGTCAACACCTGCAGAAATCCTGATATATCAAGTAAGCCAGTCCTCGTGGTAATAATGTTTTTTCAGCTTTGCTGGATGGTAATCTGGTCAACCTGTGTGGCCCTCTGAGCTTATGTACATAATGCTATGTCAAACTTATTTCCATCCTGGATCAGAATGTCTTACTGAACGATGCTCCAAAAGCTTCATTTAGTTGTGATCCTGTCATGCACAATCTCCATAGCTGTCTTACCTCTCTTAACATCCTGGGTCGACCTGAGGAGGATGGGGTCCCCCTTTGTAGCCTGGTTACTCTTGAGGTTTCTTCCTCTTACTCTTAGGGAGTTTTCCGTGCCACTCTCGCCTCTGGCTTGCTCAAGGAGGGCTTGAAGGAGGGCCCATTTCCTTTCCTTAAGTGTATACATGGACTCCTTTGTTTCTTTTCCTTTCATAATCTGCTTTTCTGTAAAGCTGCTATGAGACAACATTGATTGATTGATTGATTGATTGATTGATTGATTGACAGTCATTTTGTCAGTCATTTTACCATCTGATTTTCTCCCCAGTGGTTTTACAGTGAATAATGTTTTGAAGTAATGCTGCTCAAGTCATCTGGTGAATATTCCAGAATATTGCCATATTGCCAAATATTTATCTCAGGGGAAAATTATTGCGATGTCAGTTTTTTCCAAGATCGTGCAGATCTTAGTATATGATGTAACCTCCCAACCGTGTGTTCCAGTTTGGGACTCTTATGACTCTGAGGTTTATTTGTGCAGCTGAACAGTCTTACCATCCACCACAAGCTGGCAGGAGAGGAAAGGAGAAGTAGGATGATAACAAGCTTCCAGAATAAGAAAGAAGAGCTTTATAAGACGAGCTTGCAGAATAAGAAAGGAGAAGTCAGAGGACTCTCTCTGTGGAAGCTCTCTGGACTCTCGTTTTTGAAGTTGAATATGTAATTGGGAATCTAGTGCTGACCAGGGCTTATTAATTTTGTGGCATTAATTAAAGGTAAAATGGATGATAACTGTAATTTCAAATATTAATATGTAGGTATTATTGATATTGTTCAGTAAATGCAGTATGTCTATGCATGCTGTACTCCATGGGTTTTAAATACAGGTTATGTTCTAGATGTTTATATAAAGTTTTATATGATAAATGTTTTATACATCCCAACATATGATCCATTTAACCCAGCAATATATTATGTAAAGTATTTAGTTTTTTAATTAATTTTTTGACTTGGGTCAGAACAATAGCCCAATATGCTGGGTCATTTCCCCAGTTATTTAAGTATTGACCCCACACCGGGTTGTGAAAATTTCTCTCTATTCAGGTGCAAGACGTAAGCCCAATTGACCTTAAGGTTATGCATATGGATTCATAACTCCTAGACGATTTATTTATTTATTTTTTACAAACAAAATAACTATTTTTCCTGACTCCTTGGGACAAAACAAATGAATTTGGACTATTAAGCTCCTCCTCCTTAGTTTCCACATGAAGTTCCCATAAAATACAAAACCTACTTTTGCAAACTAGTCTTAGGGTTTACACCCCAAAATTCTAAAGATAAATCTCAAGAATCCACCAGACCCTGAACCTCAATAATTATCAAAACTATTTTATCTTTTATAAACAATACAGCTGTCATATGCAAATGAACACCTCTGAAAAATACATAATTCTTTTTAAAATCTGTAACTAAAGAACACTTTATTCAAACAATGTGCCATTTGATTCAGTTCTCTAACCTAAATAACTTAGCATGCATTACGTTGCGTCCGGCATCACACCCCTCGTTTGGCATTTTGACTTTTAAAGACTATAGGATATTATACAAAGATCAAAAAGTCAATCTGAACAAAACTCAGCATACAACTTTGTTGAAGGCCTCTGATCATTAACCGTAACATATGGTGACCTTTTGACAGATTCTGACTCACTTTCACTGAGCTCCTGTATGCCATAAATGCCCTTATGGGTCCATTGGGCCGAATTATGGCATGCATATCAAAGAGGTAAACTTTGAGAGCCAAACAAGTTTGTGAATCGTGTATCTGTGTACTAAAGTTTACCTGCATGTCCCTGAGGGGCCGCAGCCAAAACAGTGAGCTAACTTTCAAAGACAGTTTGGACCCTGTGAATCGCTTATTCCCTTTGTTTTTGTGTGTTTGCTTGCTGTAGGCTTCACCTCCATCAGAGTTTCCACATTTCTGCATTTCTGCAAACAGTCGCTGAGACATAAACTTGTACATTACTCAGAGTCATTTGATGTGGACTGCTGTATGGACTGTATGTATGGTTCACATTGGTGATGGTGATAGGAACCAGACGTCTGAGAAGTTTTAATATCTATATTTAACTACATGTAATGTGTTTGAATATGCTGGCTGATGCCCAAACCACTGGTTTTCAGCAGTTCTGAGTTATGTCTTTAGAGACTTACCTCTGTGCTGAGGATCTGCTGTATGTGTGGGGGAGGTTTTGTCCACTTTCCCTGCAGTTTTGATGTCTGTGTCCTCCTCAGTCACTGTACTGGAGCTCCTTTTGTTGCTTCTGGTCTCTGGTACCTCTGCACTGGCATAAATGTCTTCATATAAACGTCCACTGCTGTCTGAATTTCTTCTGCTAGAGTTTGCGTTTATATTCTCCATCATATCCATACTGCTGCAGCGGATGTTCTGATACCTCCTAGAAATGGCTCTGCATCTGCTAAAAGCCTGGTCTGAAATATTTTTTGGGTAGTAATAATAGCCACACATGTGGGACTGTGATGGCTTCCAGAAAGTGTGAGGAAGCAGATTTACATATAGTTCTCGAACTAGAACCCACTGTTTTGGTAACATCCTCACAGTGTTACTTTAGAATGGTGTGGCCATGCAAAGTGACCTTTTGTTCTTTTTTTTTTTTTTGGGTTCTCAGTGTTTTTGATGTGTTACGCCCTTGTTTTGTTCTTTATTGCTCTCTCTGTGTGGGTTATTTTGTGTGGTCCCAGAAGTACAGTGTAACTGACCCTGATTAGACTGTGCTGTGCTGCTGCTGCAGCAGTTCAGTGTGACATTAGTGAACATCTGTGTATCTGGTAGGGTGTTATAGTGATCATCTCACTTCAAGAGGGCTTCATTAAAAGGCTCAGAGGACAATCAGACAACTTAGCATTGGGTTGAGTTACGGTGACACAGAGAAAGATTGGAGATGGGTGGACGACTCAGCACTGGGGACTTGTTAAGAGACCACTGGTTATGCCGCATACAGAATCATCATGAACCTTATTGCGGTGTGCAGCTAGCTGTGGCATGAAGCCACACAAATGTTAACATAGTCAAAACATTACCAATGAAAAAGAATCAGAGGAGAGCTTCAGTTCAACAGTGGAAAAAGGCAGGAGGCGTTTGCAAACTACTCTAGATCTGTATATGTGTGAGATTAACCGGTAAAGTTTTCTTTATGAAAAGAAGAAATTGTACTTTTTTGTACCTTTATTTTAGGAATACAGAGTTTTGGAATTGTTAAATGTAATTATTAAATAAAGTTGGACATTTAATTTCACTGTAAGACGTCTGTATAAGAGTTGTACTAGGATTCTAAAAGCTCAAAAACCATCATACATACACGTCTAGTCTGTTAATCTAAAACTAAAAACAACTACCGTTCATTTCAAAGACCTTCCGTCCTGTTAAGGCTTCATTTGTTACACTGTGAGACTTATGTAGGCTGAAGATTCTCCACACCACCAAATCCGTGTGTGGAGACCCCGTAGTCAGTGCCAAGATAAGTGGCTTGTTGTTAGCGTCACACATCCAGAAGGTCTAGTGTCACTCCACTTCCACCCCTACCGCACAAGCTGCAGGAACTGTGTGAGGTTATCCAAGCTGCATGGTATGGATTATCACAGGACACCATTAGGAAATCTACAACTCCATGCTGAGACGTCTGGCATGTTGCATTAGACACGTCTATATGTGTAGCTCAGTAAATATTGGCCATAACAGTCTAATTGTATTATTATTTATTGTTCCTGGTGACCGTCATCTCCCTTCCCAACACCACTGCAACCCCACACTTCCCTCTGGGTGCAGCTGTTCTTTTGTACACACAGTAACTCAGTTTTGCTATCTTGTATCTCTGCTATGACTTCTATGAATAACAGTGATTGTTAGAGGGTGCAGTAACTGGATCACCTGCCTGGTACCTAGAGCTGTTACTGAACTGGGTTAATGTATTTCTGAGTGAATATACATGAAATAAAGGTTGGCTGATTGATTTCAGGCATTCAAACTGGAATGGTGAAGCCCCTCTTTCCTTTCTAATAGCAGTTTTCTAACACAAGTCTTTCTCTGTGTGTGTCAATATTAGAGTAGAGACATTATTCCACTCCTGAGGCAGTCTGTATTTCTCTGAGGTGAACTAGAGGGTTGAGATTTGGCTCTATGTCAGGGATGGTACACCTGTCTCAAACAGCGACGCTAATTTAATAACCGTATCCTTTAAACGTATGTACTGAATGTGGTACTAGATAGTTACGTAAGACTTTGGAAAACACTCCTTAATAAATGACCCATCTTTAGTCCCAGAGTACAAAGTACTTACAAATGTTTTGGGAAACTCGCCCCTGATTGGTAACCATTCACACCTCCAACCGGAAGCCCACCTGCTTGTGCTCTGTATGATGTGAGTCTGTAACTGTAGCTCTTTCATTCCAGTAAAGCAGTTCAACAGAAAGTTCTATTGATGGCTAAAATAGTTATTGTTATTTGCAGCAGTTGGGAATCTATTAATGACTGAAGTGTGTTAATTGAAGTACCATTTACCAGTAAACTCACCACTAAAACCCACTAACTATCAGTAACGTTAACATTAGAACCAGATTATACTCTCAGAAAACTGCTGGTAAACCAACAAGCAGGAAGCTAATAAAACCAACAACGTGTAAAGCTACACTATATTAACCGTATGAGAGCGAACGACTACAATCATGGAGAAGTTGAAACAATGACTGTATGTATCATACATGTGATAGATAGACTAACTGGCCACTTAATTAACTTCTCCTCCAAGCCTTTACTGTCTTCGTCCATTATGTTATGACCCCTGACCTCCTGGGTTCTAAAACCTACCAAGTTCTAGTCTCTGGTTTTGAGGTAGCTACATAAACAGGAACAACTCAGTACAACAGATCAAGTCAAGTGTAGTCAAGTGCAGCCTCACTCTGTAATGCAGCAGCGACCACACACAAAGCGAACACACACAATGTCAAATACTCAGTACTCATGTTGTCCTCCATGGGCCCACAAATTACTCAACCCATGTTTATCAGAACTGTACACAGTGTTATTAATATATATTATTTATTGCATCTCACATCCCAATTTTTTACGCTGCTAATTTATGTGCAGTAATGTCACTGTTTATTATAATTAAGCACTTTATCGGTTTCCAGTGTTGTAAGTTTGCAGCTACAGTGTTATGTTTACATTATATGTTACAGTGCGCAATAATACTATCATTTTCTATAAAAAGTGCAATATTTCTGTAACTGTAAAGTATAATTTATTATTTGTTACTTTTCTTTTTCCATGTTTATACTTATGTCTCACTACACTGTTATGTTACTAGTATGTCACTAGTCATGTGCTTGCCCTAGTGTTCAGCACTAGAGGGACACGAAGCTCTAACCTGCAGTTTCCTATTTCAGCACTAGAGGGAGACACAGCTCTAACCTGCAGTTTACTATTTCAGCATTAGAGGGAGACACAGCTCCAACCTGCAGTTTGTTATTTCAGCACTAGAGGAAGACACGGCTCTAACCTGCAGTTTACTATTTCAGCACTAGAGGAAGACACAGCTCTAACCTGCAGTTTGTTATTTCAGCACTAGATGGAGACACAGCTCTAACCTGCAGTTTGTTATTTCAGCACTAGAGGGAGAAACAGCTCTAACCTGCAGTTTGGTATTTCAGCACTAGAGGGAGACACAGCTCTAACATGCAGCTTGTTATTTCAGCACTAGATGGAGACACAGCTCTAACCTGCAGTTTGTTATTTCAGCACTAGAGGGAGAAACAGCTCTAACCTGCAGTTTGGTATTTCAGCACTAGAGGGAGACGCAGCTCTAACCTGCAGTTTATTTCAGCACTAGAGGGAGACACAGCTCTAACCTGCAGTTTGTTATTTCACCCCTTGAGGGAGACACAGCTCTAACCTGCAGTTTACTTTTTCAGCACTAGAGGGCGACACAGCTCTAACCTGCAGTTTACTATTTTAGCAGTAGAGGGAGACACAGCTCTAACCTGCAGTTTGGTATTTCAGCACTAGAGGGAGACACAGCTCTAATCTGCAGTTTCTTATTTCAGCACTAGAGGGAGACACAGCTCTAACCTGCAGTTTGGTATTTCAGAGCTAGAGGGAGAAACAGCTCCAACCTGCAGTTTGTTATTTCTGCACTAGAGGGAGACACAGCTCTAACCTGCAGTTTGTTATTTCAGCACTAGAGGGAGACACGGCTCCAACCTGCAATTTGTTATTTCAGCACAAGAGGGAGACACAGCTCTAACCTGCAGTTTGTTATTTCAGCACTAGAGGGAGAAACAGCGCCAACCTGCAGTTTGTTATTTCAGCACTAGAGGGAGACACAGCGCCAACCTGCAGTTTGTTATTTCAGCACTAGAGGGAGACACAGCGCCAACCTGCAGTTTGTTATTTCTGCACTAGAGGGAGACACAGCGCCAACCTGCAGTTTGTTATTTCACCCCTTGAGGGAGACACATCTCTAACCTGCAGTTTACTATTTCAGCACTAGAGGGAGACACAGCTCTAACCTGCAGTTTGTTATTTCAGCACTAGAGGGAGACACAGCTCTAACCTGCAGTTTGTTATTTCAGCACTAGAGGAAGACACAGCTCTAACCTGCAGTTTGTTATTTCAGCACTAGAGGGAGACACAGCTCCAACCTGCAATTTGTTATTTCAGCACAAGAGGGAGACACAGCGCCAACCTTCAGTTTGTTATTTCTGCACTAGAGGGAGACACAGCGCCAACCTGCAGTTTTTTATTTCACCCCTTGAGGGAGACACATCTCTAACCTGCAGTTTACTATTTCAGCACTAGAGGGAGACACAGCTCTAACCTGCAGTTTGTTAATTCAGCACTAGAGGGAGACACAGCTCTAACCTGCAGTTTGTTATTTCAGCACTAGAGGAAGACACGGCTCTAACCTGCAGTTTGTTATTTCAGCACTAGAGGGAGACACAGCTCCAACCTGCAATTTGTTATTTCAGCACAAGAGGGAGACACAGCTCTAACCTGCAGTTTGTTATTTCAGCACTAGAGGGAGATGCAGCTCTAACCTGCAGTTTGTTATTTCAGCACTAGAGGGAGACACAGCTCCAACCTGCAATTTGTTATTTCAGCACTAGAGGGAGACGCAGCTCTAACCTGCAGTTTGTTACTTCAGCACTAGAGGGAGAGACAGCTCCAGCCTGCAGTTTGTTACTTCAGCACTAGATGGAGACACAGCTCTAACCTGCAGTTTGTTATTTCAGCACTAGAGGGAGAAACAGCTCTAACCTGCAGTTTGGTATTTCAGCACTAGAGGGAGACGCAGCTCTAACCTGCAGTTTATTTCAGCACTAGAGGGAGACACAGCTCTAACCTGCAGTTTGTTATTTCAGCACTAGAGGGAGACACAGCTCTAACCTGCAGTTTACTTTTTCAGCACTAGAGGGCGACACAGCTCTAACCTGCAGTTTACTATTTTAGTAGTAGAGGGAGACACAGCTCTAACCTGCAGTTTGGTATTTCAGCACTAGAGGGAGACACAGCTCTAATCTGCAGTTTACTATTTCAGCACTAGAGGGAGACACAGCTCTAACCTGCAGTTTGGTATTTCAGAGCTAGAGGGAGAAACAGCTCTAACCTGCAGTTTGTTATTTCAGCACTAGAGGGAGACACGGCTCCAACCTGCAATTTGTTATTTCAGCACAAGAGGGAGACACAGCTCTAACCTGCAGTTTGTTATTTCAGCACTAGAGGGAGACACAGCGCCAACCTGCAGTTTGTTATTTCTGCACTAGAGGGAGACACAGCGCCAACCTGCAGTTTGTTATTTCAGCACTAGAGGGAGACACAGCGCCAACCTGCAGTTTGTTATTTCTGCACTAGAGGGAGACACAGCGCCAACCTGCAGTTTGTTATTTCTGCACTAGAGGGAGACACAGCTCTAACCTGCAGTTTACTATTTCAGCACTAGAGGGAGACGCAGCTCTAACTTGCAGTTTGTTATTTCACCCCTTGAGGGAGTCACATCTCTAACCTGCAGTTTACTATTTCAGCACTAGAGGGAGACACAGCTCTAACCTGCAGTTTGTTAATTCAGCACTAGAGGGAGACACAGCTCTAACCTGCAGTTTGTTATTTCAGCACTAGAGGGAGACGCAGCTCTAACCTGCAGTTTGTTACTTCAGCACTAGAGGGAGAGACAGCTCCAGCCTGCAGTTTGTTACTTCAGCACTAGAGGGAGAGACAGCTCCAGCCTGCAGTTTGTTATTTCAGCACTAGAGGGAGACAGAGCTCTAACCTGCAGTTTGTTACTTCAGCACTAGAGGGAGAGACAGCTCCAGCCTGCAGTTTGTTATTTCAGCACTAGAGGGAGACAGAGCTCTAACCTGCAGTTTGTTATTTCAGCACTAGAGGGAGAGACAGCTCTAACCTGCAGTTTGTTATTTCAGCACTAGAGGGAGACGAAGCTCTAACCTGCAGTTTGTTACTTCAGCACTAGAGGGAGAGACAGCTCCAGCCTGCAGTTTGTTATTTCAGCACTAGAGGGAGACAGAGCTCTAGCCTGCAGCTTGTTATTTCAGCACTAGAAGGAGACACATCTCTAATTTGCTATTTTAGCTGCTATATAAATGGCTGCCTTGATGTTGGCAAGTGGTTGCTGTAGTTCCACTATGGAATCATAACTGGTTGCTATTTTTCCTTGGTGCGTGCTAAAGTGTTGCTAGGTGGTTGCTATGCTATCCCAGGTGGTTGGTAAGGTATTACTAGATGGGTGATGTGGCATACCAAATGGTTGGTAAAGTGTTGCTAGATGGTTGCCATGACACTCCATGTGGTTGATATGGTGTTATTTGGCTGTAATGATGGTATTCCTGACGGTTGCTATGTTGTTCCAGAGAGAGAAACAGCTCTAACATGTTATTTCAGCACTAGAGGGAGACGCAGCTCTAACCTGCAGTTTGTTACTTCAGTACTAGAGGGAGACACAGCTCTAACCTGCAGTTTGTTATTTCAGCACTAGAGGGAGACACAGCTCTAACCTGCAGTTTGTTATTTCAGCACTAGAGGGAGACGCAGCTTTAACCTGCTATTTTAGCTGCTATGTAAATCCTAAGTGGTTGCTATTTTTCTTTGGTGGGTTCTATGGTGTTGCTATGTGGTTGCTATGCTATCCCAGGTGGTTGCTAAGGTACTGTTTGATGGGTTGCTTGAAGTTTATTCCAGACGACATCTTAGGGTGACATCAAACAGGTCAGCCACTTTCACTTCCTCCCAGCTCCAAGCAGGAGAACCTTCAGATTACAGAGGGTGTTCACCCTGGACTGATCCAAACTGGTCCTCGTGCAGTGGACTGAGTCTGACTGATGTATGAAATCTGGACTGCTCATTTGCTCCCTCAACATCCTGTCCAGCTATGTGAGACCTAGCGTGGGGACGGGTCCAGGGACAGCCTCTGCTTAGTTCAGCGTTCAGGTCATACTGTAGGTGATCAAGGAGCCATAGAGAGTGGGAATTTGTCCCCATTGACACTGTGGATGGTAGGTCAGAAAGTTCGGACGAGCAACCTGTGTCAGTAGTAAGGCGATCAGCTCGTAGTACAGCCGGGCAGCATTCAAATCCCTTCCACCTTCCACGTACAGCTACAGCTACTTTGTTTTGAGCATCATCGGCACCAGATTGTGCCCACAGCCTTTTTTCACCTTGGCAATAGCTGTGGGGTTCACTTCAATGTTTATTTACTGGGACGGTGAAATTTAAAAAGGGGGGCGGGGGGGGTGGGGGGGGGTCTGGTGAATGTGGTATGGCTGGATGCCTATATTGGTTTGTTTTTATTATATTTTAGATAATAGAATTTTATGTTGTACTGCTTGTGCTTTAAAGCCCAGTGAAGTGCTCATAATGGCGATATAGTATTGAGAGCTGCCCTTGAGATCAACTCGGTGGTAAGCTGCCTACTCGTGCAAGACCCCATTGAATTGGGACATGCCCACTACAGGTGGAACGCACGTGGGGAGCGGGCACACCCAGGTGTGCTCAAAACAAAGGGACGTCGGAGTGTTTGGTGTGGCGCTGTCGCTATCTGAGGAGCTCACTTCATGCACGTGTGCTGGCGGGAAAATTTAAACAGAAGGGAAGGCTGAAGAGCGTGTATCTGAATCAACTGGCCGGCGTTTTATTCAGGGCTGACCTAACGCAGCATACAGATCTGCCGGGTACGTGCTTAACGACGCTATTTCGGCTATCGAGTGGCTACAGAGCATCTATGCTCCCACTGCATTGACGTCAGCTGCGTCGTGTTATTGTATTTTTTTTTTTTTTTATGAATGTCTTTACTGAAATAAAGTGTATATTCATATGTAACGTCCATATTGGTGCAGTGGTATTATTGGCTGGCTTGTGCACTCATTCATTGGAGTGGCCTAGCGTGGGGTCCCCTTTCTCCTAATAAAGGGGTGGCGTAGTCGAGATATACAAGGTGTACACGAGTGCGAACCCCTGAGTGCTGCATAGCCGTGCACCCCGATACGGTAGGCACCCCGCCATATTTATATTGTGTTTTTTTTTTTAGTTTGTGAAAAGTGGTTCTGTCAGGTCATGCACTGCTTCAATTAAAAGCTAGAAACACTTGCATAGTTCGAACACAGTTAAGTTTCAAGATACTCTTTTTGTACTTTTGAGGTACCCTTTAGTTACACACACCAGAGATGAATGTTGGGCAAGTGTACAGGCTACGGGTGTGTCCTTTTCTCCTTGTCGGATCATGTAGAAGTTGTTTGTCCTTGCAGTCTTCATAAACAGACAATGGCAGTAAAGTAGGTCAAACTGAATAGCTCCGTGACTATAAAGATGGGTGGGGAGGAGGCATGCACTGTCTCCACTTTGTGTATTTAGTAGGACAGTGGACACTCTGTAACCCCCTTTGTGTAGCACCTGTAAAGTGCATATTTCATTCCCCAGTAATGCCCAGGGACTCAGCTCAGACTTTTCCCAAACTCTGTGGGGTTGCCAAGACAGCCACTTTTAAAACTGGGGAGCAATGTAGCACATTTTCTTTCAGTTACGCTTTCAGTTTCACAAAGAAGCTTAAACATAAACTCTGCTGAAGGTTACTGCTTGTAAACTATGTCTTTCAAGAAATTTAAACCGACCTGCTGAGCTTCAGTAGCAGGCAGAATCCTCAATCGACACACGTTCTGTCATTTTCTATTCTAATCTATTCTATGTGTGAAAATATGAGGGAAAGCCTAACGCAGCCTATAGCGTCCTCAATCTAGCAAATCAGGTGAAAGAAAAAAAAAAAGCACTAACCGTAAAGGTCACAGTAAGGGTAATCTAGCACCATTTATATGTGACATAAATATAAAGAATCTTGCGTAACAGTCTGAACCACTGTTATAAACATAACACACCTGCTGTCAGGAATGTTCTGAGAAATCACATGGTTTCTTGTTAAGAGTCTAAAGATTCAATTTATGGGCTTAACTAGCCTGAGCAGTAGTAGTATACACCGCTGCTGCTCTGCAGAAGCTGTTGTCTGGTTGTTTTTGTCTGCTTGAAACTTTTTATAATTCTGGGCCGAATACTACTAGAGAATAACGGATATCCACATTTTACACCTGCAGGACGGACGTCCAGCACACAGGTAGGTTTAACCTGCACCACAATATTTTCTACAGTACAGGCTAACTCAGTAAACCAGGTTTCTTCACTTTCTTTCATTTTGGTTCCACAAAAGACACTAATCTCATACTTTGAGATTCTGTGATCAAGTTTGCTTTTAAACTGACCTTGTCCCTGCCAGACTGAAGTTTAGGCTGGATCTTCAATTGGTTCCTCTTCAAAATACGGTGCACTATGTACCAGGGCGTACACGAGAGTTTAACACAATCTCCCTCCCGACCCCACCCCATGTCAAACTCACTCACGCATTTGTTTCCATAAGTCAAAGCCCACTACTAAAAATATTAGATATGAATCAAGCCTTCCTCTGAAACATTAGCTTAGATATAAGCTGATTCCACTGTATATATGGCAGTAACATACTGTATGTTTAGTGGAACTACATTAAACAGCAAAAGGAACAAAATAAAGGAACCTTCATCCCTGCCCTCTCCTTTTTGGGGTCAATCCATTACAATCGTGAATCAGTTCTTCTGATGAATTTGACCTTTATTCTTCATTCAATTAATTTATTTAGGACCTCGCCTTACTTCCTTTATTTATCACTCCTTCATCTGACACTCTCCTGTTTATACCAGCATTGTTGTGGTAAAACAATATACACTATCTGAAATAATGTAATAGGCTTGGTTAATATTTGCATGAATCATGATTATGATGCAACATGAATATGAAACTACTCCAACATTTTGTACCTCATTTTTGTGCCCCTGAATGGTTTAATTATTTTTTGTGTCATTATGCATTGTTAGACTAGAGTTCATGTTAGACTTTAAGGCTATGCCCTAAACACACACTTTGGACCTTTACATACTGCAATACTAAAAAAATAAAAAAAAATAAAAAACAATTATAATGTGGGAAAATGTTTATATAGCTCCCAACTTTGTAGGAACAGTGTGGGGACGGCCCCTTACTGTTCCAACAGGCTATCAGCATTGATTTAAAAAAAAATTAATGAGATCACCTGGAGGTAATATGTACAAAGAGAAAAGCAAAAAGTCTGAAACTGACGCTGAAAAAACACACCCAAGGTCACTGACAACATGAATTTGTACATAACAGCTGTAAACTGCTGAAAGATGGCATTACTGAGGCAGGTGGCTTATCAGGAAGGTTATTGTTACCTTTACTCTGAGCTATCTGGATGTATTCATGGCATTATGGTAGGAGGAGATCTGCAATCTGAGAATAACAATGTACCAGCAGTTTAGTTGTCCTACATAAGTGCTTGTCTCACCTAAACGTCTTTTTCATTTTCTCATTTGTCCATAAAGTTTCTTGAAAAATACATTTTAAATTTAGCATTCAATTTTTTTTATCCAGGAAAGGTTAAGGAAAATATGAGCAGAATTGATCCTGAAGTACAGACTATTCAGAGTTAGGAAACAAGACAGGGAGTATTTAAAATCAGACTGTCTGGTGCAAAACAGCAAACCTGCTTAGGCAAATACAGACATACAATCTGTGCTCACGGACAGATAACTTGAAAATGTCCAGTCACTCACTAACTAAAATTATCATAGTAATGTTTATTTTTGTCATAACACTGAAATATTGATTTGAAGTTGTTTAACAGATCATTGACCAGTACCACCCTAATCTTCTGGCTTCCATTTCCAACACAGTCATGGCTCGAAGGTGAGTAAAAATGTATTTTGACAGTTTAGGTAAAAGAATCACCATCATTTGCTTTATTCATTACTATTTCATCACCACAAAGAAGAAGGACTGATGATGTGTTTGTGTATTTCGTTTCTTTGTTACATTCTAAGATTATTATTAAAAGAGTATTATTAAAAGTAACATGTTGGCAACAATTATAGCCAGCAACCTGCTGTGTTACCTTAGAACTAACTACATTTTTAAAAAATACAACATGAATAACACTATGCTCTAACAGTAAATATACTGTATTAAGTAATATTTTTGTTTCCAATATTGTATGACATTTTTCTTACATTCTAATCTAAATGTCAATGTTGCGGTTTTCATTATATCACAAAACCAGTGACTTCAAAGCTGTAATGAGGAGAATGAGACAAAGGGGTGGAAAGCAGGTTAAATTGTTTAAATCTAAATGAAAACAAATATATAAAATGTGTAAGAATAAAAAAACATAAACCCTCAAAAGCATCAAACAAACAAGTAAAAAACAAAAACAAACAAACAAAAAAAGACTACCAGGAACTAGAAGACAAACTGAGCAACAACTAAACCAACACAAAACTGAAATAAAAAGGAACAACTAGGACTATAAAAATACAACAACCAACAGGGACAGGAGAGGGCAAGACATTACAGAAATTACAGAAACATAACAGACAGGGAGCTAAAAGTTTTATTGAGCCAAACTAGCTCATATTTCCAACTCTGAGCATAATGAAAATAATGGCTCACAAGTGCGTTTGGCTTACTACATAGGCCAATCCAAACCTGATATTTTAAGTCTATATGTGGTTTTGAATATAAAACACTGTCCTGTCCTCAGTGATCATTTGGGGTGTATTTTAAAACACACATATATTAACCAAAATATAAAGGTACACACTGAAAATGGAAAAAGAGATAGGTCTTGAGATAGTCCGATTGGGTCAGTGCCTGATGTGGACATTTTCTTGTAATAGGACACAATGCTTTTGTTGTATACTGGAGACTGGAAACTGATAAAAGAAATAGCATGTATTCAGTATATACTGGTGCAGTATACAGTACATAATTTACAGTTTCAAACACAGCTTGTACAATGAGCTTAAATGCTTAATAATGCTGTGTGCTTTAAATGTAATGTGAGCCATCAGAAATAAAAAAATTATGCTGTTTTCCTGTTGCTAATTGATTGGGATTGTTGCACTGCTTCACAATAACGTTTATTGTGCAAAAGTCAAAACTAATCAAACTGATCAATTATACATAATGGGTGACACTTTGCAAGATTATCTACCTAACCTTAGACACCCACACTAATTATGGATTAACAGCAATGCGCAACTATACTGTTTTCTTATTCTTCTTCCCGCGTAACTGGTCCTGCATGTTGGAGATATCGATTCTGTCCCAACTCCATGTTGTCCAGTATGATTATGTGGGCTGAATGACTAGAATTGAATAAAAAAAAAAAAAAATCTACCCTACTTCTGCTCAACCTAGAGACACAATATCAGATACGCTGGCTCAGTGTTGGATTGACTTTTACTCCGTTTCTCTTTCTTTTTGCATCCCTCGTTCCTCCCACAGAGTCCCAGTCATTTTTGGACCCACCTAAACCTGGCTGTTTTTTTCGCCCGAGAGGCACGAAAGTTCACATACACACTAAGGGCAGGTGTCCAAGCACTAATCTACAGGCACACTGACCCACACTCTTCTATCTGTTTCTATCTGTTTATTCATACCTCGTTCCTCCCAAAGAGTCTCAGTAATTCTCGACCCAAACCAAGCAGTAACGTTTTCGTTCGCCCGAGAGCCACCAAACTTCACATACTCACTAAGGACAGGTCCAAAGGCACTAATCCACAGTCATATTGACCTGCACCCATTTATTCATCCCTTGTTCCTTACTGAGCTAGCTGTGCAACCATCCCGTGTTTTCTTCAGGAAATGCACCTTTCTAGTTTTTATATGTAATGTACTAAACACTTTCTCCCACTCTTGTACCGTTTGTCTTATTCTTATTATTTATCTTAATGTAAACAGAAAACCCTCTGTCTTTTACTTTGCAGGTTAAGTGATTCAGCATCATTTGTAAATGATATAATCAGAAATAGCCGCAAACTCTGTTCAGGCCCACCAGCACGGCATTGTCTTCAAACAACAAGAAGTAATCTAGACACGGTTGACAAGATCAGGAAGTGGACATTTGGGCAGAAATATGACAACATGCAAAACAACACTGTACTGATGGTGGGAGAAACTGGAACAGGGAAGACCACTCTGATCAACACCATGGTCAACTACTTCCTGGGGGTGAAGTTTGAGGATAAGGTGTGGTTTGAGATCACAGAAGAAAAAAAGAGAGATCAAACAGAATCTCAAACATCAGAAGTCACTGTTTATGAGATCATTTCGGAGGAGAGACTCTCCTCTCTCACCGTCATTGATACTCCAGGTTATGGACACACTGAGGGAATAGAGAAGGATGAGGACATTGCTCGAAACCTGCATGACTTATTTCTACATGATGCTGGAGTGAAGGATCTGGACGCTGTGTGTCTGGTACTGAAAGCTTCTCAGAACAGAATCTCAGACAGACAGCGCTACATCTTTGAAGCAGTCCTGTCCCTATTCGGTAAAGACATAGAGGACATTATAGTGCTGTGTATTACACACTCAGATGGAGGACCACCAACAAATGCTCTGGAAGTCATCAAGAAAGAAAAGATCCCCTGCTGTTACGATGACGAGGATAATAAACCTGTTCACTTCCTTTTCAACAACACTCAGAAACAGAAAATAAAATATGAGCAGGTTTCCAAATCATCTTGGGAAATAGGAGAAAGTAGCCTGAAATTTTTTTTTGAATTCCTGAAATCCCGACAGAGAAAAAGCATAAATCTGACTGTAAGGGTTCTGAATGAGCGCATGAAGCTTGAGGCCTGTGTTGAGAGTCTGAAGGAGAACATCAAGTTCAGCAAAGCCAAACACAGTGAACTGACTGAGGTTCAGAAAACTCTGGAACAGAATAAAGAGAAGATCGAGGAGGATGAAAAGATTCCTTTCACCGTCACAACAGTCTACAAAGAGAAAGTAGACATTACAGATGCTTCATGGTTGGACCGAATGGTGACCTCCTGTGACAAGTGTCAGCAGAACTGCCATGAGCATAACTGCTGGGTTGCCAGAAATGCTGGGTGGTGTGAAGTTATGAAGGATGGGAGCTGCACTGTGTGTAAGTGCCCTGACAGTAAACATGTCAGAGAGGGCAGGAAATATGTGACAAAGCAGAGACAGGAAACCGTCACATTTAAACAACTGAAACGCAAATATAGTGATACAAATGAAGAAAAAGCCTCTTATGATGAAAGTTCATTTAAAAGAGTTAAAACAGAGCATGAAGAAACACTAAATAAGAATGAAGAAATGAAGAAGAAAGAAGACAGGCTGAAAACTCTCGTGACTGAGAATGAAGAAGAAAAGAAGAGCTTGGTGAACAAGGCTTTCATGTCAGTCATAAAACTGTCTGAGATCGCATTAAAGCCAGACTCTGCCTTCACCATCCAGTACCTTGACTTCCTGATTCCTCGAGTTGAAGAAGCTGGAACAGCAGAGTGGGCTCAGAAACTGAAGGACCTGCAGAGAGCTGCAGCCAAAGATTCAACTAAATCTGCATTGGAGTATTTAAAGCAGATAAAGGATTTCTTTAGAGGAAAGTAACAGGATCAGGCTTTAAAACACAAATTACAGTGACATCACTTGTCTGAATCATTGGTGTGTGACACAAAATATTCCAGCATTAGTAAAGACCATCACAAAATACATACTCACTATACCAAAAACAAAACCTTTTCATTAAACAATCACAGATGTGGATCAAACTAAGGGTTTAGTGATTTACATATTATATTTAGCATAGTCAAAAAGTCAAATGCACACAAGTTTATCAATTAACCTAGAACAATTCCCAAATACAGCAAATACCATATTTGTCCAAAACACCCATGATCCAGTTAAAACAATGGTACCTTTAACCCAACGTTAGCACGCAAGGCTTTTAATGATAAGCTGGTGAAAGGCTAAACTAATCTTTACCATGGCAAAGCTGCTGCAAGCTTCATTCACAGCTCTTGACATTTTTATACACTCTGTAAAAACAAATAAACCTCTTAAGAAAAATCTGTCATAGCTGTTAAGTCTTTAATCCGGTTATCGCTTACCCTAAAAGTATTCATTTCAATGGCTAGGGTTAGCATACATTTCACTTGGTTTAAACTTCAAATTATCAACATGGCAATATAAGACCATAATGGCGTCCTACACAGTGTTGTTTCATGATTTCTATGCTGTTTGTGCCCTTTTAATATTTACCTATCTGTAACAACAGGAGAGATAAAGACAGCTGAGCTTCTGTCAGCATCACTTCTCGAAAGCGGCACCAGCACAACTACCTGACCTCATGTGCATTAGTGCCCTCTAGCAGTAGTTACAAGTATGAACTCAATAGGGATTTAAATCTAAAGGTTGAATGAACAAAATAATAAATACAGCTATAGATAAATATATAAATAATGGTGACCACATACCTTTATGTGGGGGTCACAGTAGCATTAAGGGTTGGATTCTTGTTAAACAGGCTCTTTGTAGAGTAGATTTATCAGGTGATGTTGCAAGACAATTGTTTTGCTCAGCCTTGAAAAAGTTATTTTCAGTAACACATATGTGTTTTTAATAAGTATTGTTGGAAATTAATACAGTTTGGTGTTTTAGATTTTTTTCTTTCTTTCATTGTTCATTGTTACCACAGCTGCATTGTCATAGGCCACACCTTCTTCTATATATAGTCTTTATGATGCTCACATATATATGTGTGTGTGTGTAATATGTGGGGTTGTTTTTTTTGCTTATTTCCTAGATTTTCAGACATTAGTGCATTTTAGCATAGCATTCCTAGACTCACTTCACTCTTCCAATGATATTGCCAACAAAAAAATTTGTCAAAGAATTTTATTTTATCATACACAGTATGTCTGTGCTTACTAGTTTCTAAGACACTGAGTAATATATACTTCAGCTACTACAGATATACAATACAAGTAAGTCAAACCTTATCCTCTTATGAACCAAGGATGAAGCAACAATACATAAAGCACACTGGACCTTACCTTGGGACGATACCTTGTGATTTCATCAGTAAGGTGAAGTATCAGCGGTCTTACAGAAATAAGACAATTCCACAGGCACCAGAGAGCTCTTCTAAAGCTGGATAAAGTGACTGGCTTACTTAAAAACTCATGTCTACCAGCATCAGATCCAGGGCAACCTACACCTAACCATAGTTAACAGATGTCGGCTCTTTGTATTGACTCTTTTAGACTATTGAATCATCCTGCCAGGGCTTAAAGACCCAGCCTAGGCTGTTATTATTGCAAATCTTTAATTTGTAAAATGTGTCGCAAGATAGAAAAAACGGTAACTCTTTACATTAAGCGTTGACTAACTAACATGAACTAATGCATTAGTTAACATGAACAAGACATGAACTTACACATTAACAATGTTCAACTAATGCTAAGTAAACATGTAACTACTGCATTAATTAATGTTGGTGTCACACGAAATGTTGACAATTTACATAAAGTGATGCATTTGTTAACATGAACAACCACTTAGTACTATATTAAAAATGGTTAACTAATTTTAAGCATACAAGTAGTAACTACAAATCATTTTACTGTAGTCATACATGATTGGTAAATGTTAAGAAATGCCTTAATTGGCTTTAATGACACTTAATATGTTTGATATGCTACATTCTGATGTATATGATACATATAATTCTGTGTGTATTGCAAGAAGGAACTGCTGTCACAAAAGTGGGGTAGACAAGGAGGCTGGACATCGGCGCAAGTGATTTAATCCAAAGCAACAGAACAAAACAAAACTACATTTACATTTAAGGCATTTAGCAGACGCTCTTATCCAGAGCGACTTACAACCGTGCTTAGTGTTTTGTTGGATAATATTCCAGTTAGTAGAGGGATAAAGCAACCAAGGGAACAAGAAACAGGATTACAACTAACTGTCAAGAACAGAAACATACAACATGAAACCAAGCTAACATCAAACATGAAGTCAAAACGCTAAGCAAAAATCACAGGGAGTATAAATGAACACGGACTAACAAGGAACACCTGGGAAGGAGGCGGGGCTACAAACACCTAGAGGGCGTGACAGGAGGAGCACATGACCAAAACAAACAGACACATGGGGCATGACAACAAGGAGCACATGGACAGGGACAGGCAGACAGATGTAACATAACCCATAGAGCATAATGTAACATAAAGCATAATGCTTTACAGAAGGGTCTTTCTGTGGTGTTTGTTTGTCATTGTTCTGGTGGCACTTGTTGGTGGTCATAACCCCATGCATGAATGGGATGGAAGCAATACAGCTTGGACGGACACTTCAACATCCCTGTTCAACTAAACGGACTTGAGCTACTCTCCGGGACAGCAAAGGACCATTTACCTCTACAAGGCCACCTCCAGGACTCAGGAACTGCAAAAAGTACTCAAAAGTTCTCCATTCCGGGTGAGAGCTCTCCAGTTCTGCCTCTCTATGGAGACATAGACTCAAACCTTTTGTTAATGTGTTTAGTATGTATGACGGTGATGGATATGGTTGTTTGTATAGGGTATTCATGGGCTGTGTTGTGATTGTTTAGTGTTACAGGGTAATTACTAGTAAACAGGGTTTTGAAGCACCTAGTGGATGGTATCCCCACATTTTCTGTGTTTAGCAAGATACCTAAACGGGTAACTGTTACAACGTCCCAAATACAAGTGAAGAGACAAGTTAGCAGAATCATAACAATGTCCCCAATACAGGTGGAGAGACAAGGTTAGCAGAATCATAATGTCCCCAATACAGGTGGAGAGACAAGGTTAGCAGAATCATAACCACATCCCCAATACAGGTGGACGGACAAGGTGAGCAGAAATATAACTGCTTCACCAATACAGGTGGAGAGACAGGGCTAGCAGAATCATAACCAGGTCCCCAATACAAGTGGATAGGCAAGGCTAGCAGAATCATAACCATGTCCCCAATACAGGTGGAGTGACAAGGTAAACAGAAATAAAACTGCTTCACCAATACAGGTGGATAGACATATTGTTTCATATGTACAGAAGCTTCTGCGTTAAATGCTGACAAGAGCAGTGTTGGTGGATGCATAGACGGATGGATGGATGGGTAGTTTTTAAATTCATCATAAGCCTCATATGCAATCACTGTACACAGTTTCAGTGCTTTCATGGTGTAACTACGATTTAAGGTGTGCACTATGCCCCGTTTACTCTTTGACCACAGGAAGGTTGGTCATTTCCTAAAGCGACAGCAGACCAGCACTATCAGTGTGAAGATGCGTATGAAGAGTAAATGATCGCTAGTGTTTGCAGACAGAGACAGTAGTTCAGTCTTCTAAAATATTCTTCTAAACATTATCTCGCATTGAGAGAGCCAAAGAAACGTATGCTTTCAGTTTGACTCCCACTTCCTGGTGGCACCTTCACCTGAGCAAAGAGCCATGTAAAAAAGGTCAATGGGACATGTGTGCCATCATCAAAAGGGTCAAATTGTTCCTTGTTTTGTTGTTGTTTGTTAATTGAAGGTATGGGGCATGTGTTTGTTGCATTGGACAATGGTAGTTGGTAGTGGGTCTACAACATCCATAAGGTGAGGAGCTATGGCTAGCATTGACAATGCCTGCTAATTCCCACAGGGTCCTGGCCTGCCCTGTGTCTTACTCTACACCAACATCTACTATCTGCTGATTTACTACATGTAGAACGGACTTGCTCAAAACAGCTGGTCTAAGCTGGTTCATGCGGGTCTAGTCCTGGTTTAGCTGTTTGCAGAAATCTGAATCCACTATATATAGTAGGGCTATAAACTACATGCTTCTGTGCCTAAACTCCACTAGGAGGAGACAGTGAAGACAGCAGACGCTACAGACTGACTGCGGTGTGTCTGGGGCTGCTGTGTGTTCTACTGCTGTCTGCTACCATTGTGCTGTGGATCAAGTTCAACAACTTGACTATAAAGAAAGACCAGTTACACCAACCTCTCTATAGAGAGAGGCCAGTTACAGGAAGACAGAAAAGGAATCCAGGAAATGCTTCTGAAACTGGGTAAGTAAATATATGTGTGGATGTCTAATACCATCGTTTTACAATCTCTATACATGACATCAAAGCTCAGTGCTGGCAAAACCCTGATTCTCAGAAGTGGGGTAGCGGGGTATCCCGCTATGGCAAACATGCCTTATGTGATCGTCCATAGAAATACCAACGATACCACAGCCTTTAGGCTCACATCTGGACATAAACTGATGCCACTGAGAGTCATGGAGCATGTGGATGAAACTTGACTGCTCTGAAAGCTAGCAATCATTTCAAGGCAGATTCATAGCACCCAGATTCATCCTCTCATGAACCAGTTTCACAGACCCAGTCGTTCAGGAAGTTGGTGAAGAAATTTTCCCGGTGCTTGAAACAGGCGGTTTCTGCATACTGGGAGCAGGCAAGGCTCCTGTGATAGGCTCTCTGATCAAATGAGCAAAGCTTCTGTTGTCCCTACCTTTCTCAAATGAGGGGTGTCAGAGAGAGAGAGAGTGTGTAGCGCAGAATGAGATGAAGTTTAGGTTCAGGTATAATATGTCCTAGCAAAAGATGAAACAGCTGCTGGTGCAATTCATGTTGAATCAGTTTTCTGTCTGTCCGTCTGTTTATCACCTGAACAAAAACAAGGGTGGAGATACTTCAACTCCAGTATCTACTACATCTCTACTGAGAAGAAGAGCTGGAGAGAGAGAGCAGACAGTACTGCACAGAGAGAGGAGCAGACCTGGTAATCATCAACAGCAGAGAGGAACAGGTGAGAGAGTAATGATGATGATTTATTCTAGTTAATAAAGTTTATTACCTCCATTACAGGAGTTCATCAGGAAAGTATATGGCAGCACTGAAGCTTGGATTGGTCTGACGGACAATGACACAGAGGGGGTCTGGAAATGGGTGAACGGCTCAGTGACCACTGAGTAAGAGACCACTGAACTGACCTCATGATTCATATTCAGCATTCCCAGAAGATCTAGTTGTAGAGCATTGAAGACATTCCTTGCTGTGTTTCAGGTTCTGGTGGACGGGGCAACCCAATGTTTATAATGGGGTGGAGGACTGTGGTATAACTGGCTTCAGAGGTGCTGGATCCCATAATATATCCACCTGGGCTGATTATCCCTGTCATCACCCTGTATTTGGGATCTGTGAGAAACGGAAACAGTGAGAGTGAATCACAGAAACTGCAACGTTCACTTTTCATTACAAGCAGCTTTCTTAGCCTGTCCTCCAGCTAAAGGGTGGTGAGGTTTACCCCGGTTCTGGTTCGATGCGGGTCTCTTAGTACCTTTCTTTTGTCGTTTTCAGTGTGTCTCTGTGTGTATGCCTCCTCTATACACTAAGTTGAATAAAACTGGTTGTTTCACCTCTAGAGCCTTTTACTACACATCTCATCATAACGGCAAAGCTGTCTCAATCTATAATCTGTAAGTCTGACTGCTAGGTACACCATAATTTAAAGTTTCTAGATTTTGCACTGCCACCTAAAATAAGTGTTCTGGCCTGTTTCTTTCTTACACAAAGTATCTTTAACTGTATTTCAAAAGCTCTGTTCAAGTATATTAGCCTACTGTGAGTATGTCATGTAAGCATATCAAGTTTCCTTCCATTGTAGAAACCAAATTTACTCAAATGCAAAATGTGTCAGCAACAGTAGCAAGTGTGGTATGGATGTGTGGTGTACAATGAACTTCAAGTGTGGACATTATGGCAGTGCAAGACACTCCATGTTCAAAGAATTCGTGCAGTTACTAGTTACAGTTACTCATTTGCTATCTGAGAGCGTTCTAAAGGTTGGAATACCATTTTCTGACACATCTCTATTACAACATGGTTCATCTGCATTGACCTCTTGAACTAGTTTTCCTTTCATTAATTCAGCCTCTTGGTGACCTTCATTTCAGGATATTCAGGACATTCTTATCCAGCCTATTCATATTGGGAACAGTTGCATGACAAACAATGACATTGCTTTAGATTAGGCCTGCTTGGTTAATTGTGTGTGTTGGGTCACTTTTTAAACTGGCCACCAGTGTGCAGACCATTATGTTGTGATGAGACCATATGTGCTGTAGTACTAGTGGGCCAAAGCACTACATTTATACTAAACACCTGATTTAACTCATCAGTCTATTACAAAGACCTATTTGGGTTGCCTTGAGGGCTAGAAGAAGGAAATATCCTCAGACTGTTGACCATAACTTTGAATTCAATGAGATTCTAATCAGATATCCAGAACCTTGCAAAACATGCCCTGGCGAAGAAGACAACAGCCATTCAACCAACTTTAACAATTTGAGCAACAGAAGAAGAACGTGAGAAGTAGGACCGTGCTTTATTGATCGACTGCTCAAATGCACAGGAGAATGGGAGGGTACACATCTGGTGGTCATTGCTGTTATGGAGAGTAAATCCCCATCACAGACCTTTGCCCAACATTTGGAAGGTGTAGCATGTCAGTAGGTTTCCCCCCCCCACACTGTTTGATGTTTGCAGTGGCAGGGCCTTTTTCAGCTCGTTACCCATTGTTGTGGCTTACTGTTGACCCTTAAACACCGCGACTACAGAAGTGCCAAAAGCATTGCCGGTGGCAGGATGTGTCATGTGCTGCCCGAGTTCAGCTTCAGTTCATTGAATCATGATCGACTGATCCATGTACACACCATGGTGAAAGGCTGGTGAAGGCATGCATTTTGTAGCACCATAATAAATACTGCACCAGTTGTATGGTTTGAGGTACCCTTCTGTTACACACACCAGAGATGAATGTTGGGCAAGTGTACAGGCTACGGGTGTGTCCTTTTCTCCTTGATCATGTAGCAGGTGTTTGTCCTTGCAATCTCCATAAACAGACACTGGCAGTAAAGTAGGTCAAGCTGAATAGCTCTGTGACTATAAAGATGGGTGGGGAGGAGGCATGCACAGTCTCCAGTGTATGTATTTAGTAGGACAGTGGACACTCTGTAACCCCCTTTGTGTAGCACCTGTAAAGTGCATATTTCATTCCCCAGTAATGCCCAGGTCTCGGCTCAGACTTTTCCCAAACTCTGTGGAGTTGCCAAGTCGGCCACTTTTGAAACTGGGGAGCAATGTAGCACGTTTTCTTTCAGTTTCGCTTTCAGTTTCACAAAAGAAGCTAACCATTAACTCTGCTGAGCTACTGCTGTAAACTACGCCTTTAAACCGACCTGCTGAGCTCAGTTCAGGCAGAATCTCAAATAGACACACGTTCTGTCATTTTCTATTCTAATCTATTCTATGTGTAAAATATAAGGAAAGCCTAACGCAGCCTATAAGGGCCTCAATCTAGCAAATCATGTGGAAGCACTAACCGTAAAGGTCACAGTAAGGGTAATCTAGCACCATTTATATGTGACATAAATATAAAGAATCTTGCGTAACAGTCTGAACCACTGTTATAAACATAACACACCTGTTATCATAAATGTTCTGGGACATCACATGGTTTCTTGTTAAGAGTCTGAAGATTCAATTTATGGGCTTAACTAGCCTGAACAGTAGTAGTATCCACTGCTGCTGCTCTGCAGAAGCTGTTGTCTGGTTGTTTTTGTCTGCTTGAGACTTTATATCATTCTGGGCCAAATACTACTAGAGAATAACGGATATCCACATTTTACACCTGCAGGACGGACGTCCAGCACACAGGTAGGTTTAACCTGCACCACAAAGTTGTATACAGTACAAAATAAACTAATTCTAGCTAATACTGACCCTGTGAGTGAGTTACTGTGAGTTATTCCTGATCTAGAGCTGTTTAGGCTAAATCTCCAGTCTGTCCCTTCTCCCAGTATGGTGCGCTATGTCCTCCCGACCAGCCCATGTCAAACGCATTCATGCATTTGCTTCTATAAATCAAAACCCACTACCAAAAATATTCGATATGAATCAAAGCCTTCCTCTGAAATATTAGCTGGAGATAAGCTGGATCCACGGTATTTATGGCAATAACATACTGCATGTTTAGTGGAATTACGTTAAACAGCAAATGAACAAGTGCAGCAAGCTTCCCCTCCGCCCTTTCCTTTTTGGGTTTAATCCATTATGATCATGAATCCTGATGTCTAGATGTATGTAACATTTTAAACAAAGTAACACTAATGTTGGACTTTAAGCTTTTCTGTATGTGCAAAATGCTAATAAAAGGCACAAACTTTCACATTTATTAATTATTAATTTATTTAAAGATCTCACCTGACTTTATCTATCATTCCTTCATACAACACTCACTCATCTTGTTTGATATATGGAATCTAAAATAATATAGTATTCTTGTTTACCTTTTGAATTATTAATGATTTTGTCACTGCTCTATTCCGTACCTCCCGTTTGTGCCATAATGCACAAGATTAGCGTTCACATTAGACAGTAAGGCTATTTCCCAATAAACACAATTTGGAGCTTTACAAACTGCATATATATATATATATATATATATATATATATATATATATATATATATATATATATATATATATATATATATATATATATATAAATAAATAAAATAGTGTAGTGCAAAGACAAATAGACAAAAACAGTGTGTGCAAAAAGTACAGTATGTGTGCAGGACATGTGCAGGGACTAAGAGCAGAATCAGTTCAGTATGTGTGGTAAACAGTATAGATATATAAAGTGTACAGTGCAGGTAGTAGTAGCCAAATTGCCTATCATAAATGTTCAGTATAGATAAATAAATATAGATGAATAAGTGCACAGCTGGATGTTCAAGTATACAGGTTATATATATATATATATATATATATATATATATATATATATATATATATATATATATATATATATATAATTATTTATTTTATTTTTTTTTCTCTCATGACCATGTGAAAATCATAATTATAAAAACTGAACTTGTGCAGCATGTGTCTTCTAAGAACTTGTACTCATAACAGCGTTCCATGAAAAATGCTTTGTGCTACCACTGAATTTGCTTTAACAGCAAAAATGCAATACTTTTGAGAAGCATAAAAAATAAACTAAATATGACATACTGATATGCAGATTCATGTCACAAGAGTTTCTGCTAAGGAAAGTTATAAAATGATAAAAAGGTTGTAATAAGACTGAAATTCTGGTTTGAATTTGTTTAACAGATCGTTGAGCAGTACCACCACCATCGTCCGGGTTCTGTTTCCAACACAATCATCATGGCTCAAAGGTGAGTCGAAATGCGTTTCAGCTCTTTTCTGATCACACCGTTTAGTTGACAGAATCCCCATCATTAACACTGTCCTAATCATAAACATACTGTATGAAATATTATTGCTTCTAATATTTAATTACATTATTCCTCATATTTTAATCGGAATGTATATGTTTCAGTGTTCATTACGTCACAAAAACCGTGAGAGTAATGAATATGAAATAGCCCACACGTGGAGGAAAACCGGTGTGTTCGGTTTACCACACAGATCTGATATGTTTAGTTTTGAAGCTGGATATAAAACACTGTCCTGTCCTCAGTGATGATAAGGGCTATATATTAAAATTCACATATTAACCAAAATATAAAAGTGCATAATAAAAAAGCAGTAACTACTGGGCTGAGGAAAACGAGGCGAGTCTTGAAATGGTCTGATTGTCTCAGGACCTGATGTGGGTAGCTGCTTGCCCAGTATGCTACTACTGAATAGCACGTATCCAGTATATACTGGTGCAGTATACAGTCTTAACAACCAGTTGCAAACACAGCTTGTACTCTGAGCTTAAAATGTTGCACTCCTTAAGAAAAAAGTTTATTGTGCAAATGGCAAAACTAATCAATTATGCACAATGGTCCACACTTTGCAGGATAATCAATCTAACCTCAGACACCCACAATAATGTTTTATATCTTTATTTTTACCCACCATTATTTATGAATAATTGGAAACGTCAAGTCCTCTGGCTTTTATTTTGCAGGCTAAGTGATTCATCATCATGTGTAAATGATTTAATCAGGAAAAGCCACATTCTCAATCCAGGCCCTCCAGCACTGTACAGTCTTTACACAACAAGAAGCAATCTAGACGAGAATAGCAAGATCAGGAAGTGGACATTTGGACAGAAATGTGGTGATCTACAAAACAAAACTATCCTGATGGTGGGAGAAACTGGAACAGGCAAGACCACTCTGATCAACACCATGGTCAACTGCTTCCTGGGGGTGAAGTTTGAGGATAAGGTGTGGTTTGAGATCACAAAAGAAAAGAGAGATCAAACAGAAACTCAAACATCAGTAGTCACTGTTTATGAGATCATTTCTGAGGAGAGACTCTCCTCTCTCACCATCATTGATACTCCAGGTTATGGAGACACCAGGGGAACAGAGAAGGAAATGGGCATCGCTCGAAACCTTCGTGACTTATTTCTACATGATGCTGGAGTGAAGGATCTGGACGCTGTGTGTCTCGTACTGAAATCAAATCAGGTCAGAATCTCAGACAGACAGCGCTACATCTTTGAAGCAGTCCTGTCCCTATTCAGTAAAGACATAGAGGACATTATAGTGCTGTGTATTACACACTCAGATGGAGGACCACCAACAAATGCTCTGGAGTCCATCAAGAAAGAAAAGATCCCCTGCTGTTACGATGAGGATGAGGAACCTGTTCACTTCCTCTTCAACAACCGTCAGTCTGAGAAACACGCTAAAAAATACGAGTACGTTTATAAATCAGCTTGGGAAATGGCGGCAGGTAGTATAGCGGAATTTTTCGAATTCCTGAAATCCCAACAAAGAAAAAGCCTAACTCTGACTGTGAGTGTTCTGAATGAGCGCATACAGCTTGAGGCCTGTGTTGAGAGTCTAAAGGAGGGCATTAAGTTCAGGGAAGCGAAACACAGTGAACTGACTGAAGTACAGAAAACTCTGGAGGAGAATAAAGAGAAGATCAAGGAGGATGAAAAGATTCCTTTCACTGTCGCAGTGCCTTACAAAGAGAAAGTGGACATTACAGGTGCTTCCTGGTGGGACCGAATGGTGACCTCCTGTAACAAATGTCAGAAGAACTGCCATGAACATAACTGCTGGGTTGCCGTTAACGCTGGGTGGTGTGAAGTTATGGATGATCAGCACTGCACTGTGTGTGGCTGTCCAGACAGTGATCACGTCAGAGAGTGCAGGAAATACGTAACAAAGCAGAGACAGGAAACCGTCTCATTCAAACAACTGAAACGCAAATATAGTGATGCAAATAAGGGAAATACCTCTTATGACAAACCTGCCTTCAAAAAAGTGAAAACAGAGCATGAAGAAACACTGATGAAGAAAGAAGAGATGATGAAGATGGAGAGCAACCTGAAGACACTCCTGGCTCAGAATGAAGCACAGAAGAAGAGCTTGGTGAGAGATGCCTGTATGTCAATCCTAAAACTGTCTGAGATCGCATTAAAGCCAGACTCCGCCTTCACCATCCAGCACCTCGACTTCCTGATTCCTCAAGTTGAAGAAGCTGGAACAGCAGAGTGGGCTCAGAAACTGAAGGACCTGCAGAGAGCTGCAGCCAGTCAGGAACCAACCAACTCTGTAGTGGAGTATTTAGAGAGGGTGAAGGATTTTAGTTGAAGATCACAGGATTGTGTTTTAACACATTCAGACCATGTTTTGGAAAAGGGAGGTGTTTGTAACCTGCCAGTGGTTTTGTTGTAGCATGTGTAGATACAGTGATGTCACAAGTCAGTTGCTTTGTTCAGCGTTACGAAGCTCTGTCCAATAATACTTTGCACTGGGTCTATTTGTAAGGCAGAGAATATAAAGCTTTATTCATTTCTATTCAGCTCCAGTTTTATTCAGTTACATTTTATTGTTAATTCCTACTTTGTGTTTATTTTCATTATGATATTTTGGCTACTGCTTTGTAATTGGCCACACATCAGAATATTTTATATTTCATAAGTTTGTTTGGAAAGATTCTTTTACTTGACTTCCTCAAAGCCATAAAGTAAAATAAGGATTCATCTCTGTTGCTGATGTATATATATATTTTTGTTGCATGCAGAGGAAAATAAACATCATGCTCAAATATTTAGAAATTTTTTTTGCATAAAATGTGTGTGTATTTGTATTCCATGTATATTTCTTCTATGCGCTGTCCATTATATGTTGTTTTTTTACTTCCTGGGTTTTCCTGTTTTACGGAGTGATGGGCGCATCAGGGTAAGTCAAGTCAAGTCAACATTTCTTCATAGAGTGCCTTTCACAACAGATGTCACAAAGCAGCTTCACCAAGCAGCTGCCATCAGTATCTGCCCCTACAGCTCTTCTGGATAAATATGAAAAGATTTCCACTGGAGAGCTTCTCTGAGAAGTCAGAGCTGTTATAGCTGCAAAGTAGGGGGAACCAACTCCAAGACAATGCCCATGAATTTGGACTGGGATGTTGTAAAAGCTTCTGTGGGTGCCCCAGCACTTCCATTGTTTTTGAGGAGGTGGGCTCAGCCCCTTAGTTCCAGTGAAAGGAACTCTTAATGCTTCAGCAGACCAAGAAACTCTGGACAATTTCATAATCCCTACTTTGTGGGAACAGTTTGGGGACGGCCTCTTCCAGTTCCAACATGACTGCACACCAGTGCACAAAGCAAGCTCCATAAAGACATGGATGAGGGAGTTGGGTGGGGAATAACTGGACTGGCCTGCACAGAGTCTTGACCTCAACCCAACAGAACACCTATGGGATGAATTAGAGCGGAGACTGTGAGCCAGGGCTTCAACACATTCCTAAACCTAATGAAAATCCTTCTCAGAAGAGCTGAAGCTGTTATAGATGCAAAGGGTGGGCCGACATGTTAAACCCTATGGATTAAGAATGGACTGTCACTCAAGTCTATATGCGTATGAAGGCAGACGAGCGAATCCTTTTGGGAACATAGTGCATGAGTTCTCTTCTGATTTAGTTCGGATCTGAGCTGGTGTGTTCTGTACGAGTTGTGGGGGATGGATGGTTTTCTTAAGAACCTTAGTAAGAAGAGCATTACAGTGATCAACTGTGCTGGCATCAAACGCATGAACAAATATTTCTCATAGTGACTGCATAGACAGGCGGGATAAGCCAAAGCCCAGAATCTAAGGTCACCGCAGGTTTTTACTTCAGGTTTGAACTAGTAGCTAAAGAACTTCTCATTTTCTTTGGGTTTTGGTTTGAAGAAGCAGATTTGCTGTTTTTTCTTCATTTAATTGAAGAAAATGTTATGACATTCATAAAGACATCTCTCACACATGGCTTCTAAGTCCTTCTACCGAGTCTAGATTATCAGAAGGAAATTTTTAATAGCCTGTCTTCAGTTTTGATAGGATATTGATAAAATACTACTCACCTGAGAAAAGCAAAAGCCTGACACTGACCCTTGTGTGACCTCAAAACGTATTCCGAGTGAACACAATCGCCTGAGGTCATTGTACTGTACTATGGTTAGTACAAAACCAATATCTTACAAGAGACGATAAGTGGTACAGTGGGAAGGGCTGTGGCCTCACAGGAAGTCATGAACTTGTATGTAACAGCTGTAAACTGCTAAAAGATGGCATTACTGAGACAGGTGGCTTATCAGGAAGGTGATTGTGACCTTTGCTCTGAGCTATCTGGATGTATTCATGGCATTATGGTAGGTGGAGATCTGCAATCTGAGAATTACAATGTACCTGCAGTCGCTGTCCTACATAGATTCTCCTCTTGCCTAAACTCATCTACTTCCTCATTTGTTTTTTGAATTTTTCTTCCATCTGACTGGTACGAGAATGTTAAGAGTTACTTTTATCTGGCTTTTAAATCATAACACCAAGGAGCCAAAGCTGCATTTGATGGACTATTATAAATAAGGCTTCTACATTTTTAATTTAGCGTTTGATTTTTTTACCCCTGGAAAAGTTCGGCTATGGTCAAATACTTTTGAGAAGCATTTTAAAAACTGAACCCCACTGAATATGATGTATTGATATGCAGATTCATGTCACAACAGTTTTTGCTAAGGCAATTGTTAGGCAAGGAGGGGGCCCAAAATTGCTGACAGACATTGGGGACCACCATTTTGCAGGTTCTATTTCCAATACAATCATCATGGCTGGAAGAAATGTTGAAATGTATTTTAGTTCTTTTCTGATGAAACATTTTACAGAATCCCCATCATTAACACTGTCCTAACCGTAAACATACTGTATAAAATATTTTTGCTTTTAATATTTAATTACATTTTTTTTTACATCCGAATGTAAATGTTTCAGTTTTCATTACGTCCCAAAAACAGTGACTTCAAAACTGTAACAAGGAGAATAAGACAAGGGAGTGGGTAAAATTTTTTTTTATCTGAATCAAAATAAACAAAAAGTTAAAATAATCCTCAAAAATATCAAAATCAAGAAAGAAACCCCCCCCCCCCCAAAAAAAGAAAGACTAACAGTAACAGACAACCTCAAACAAACCTAGCAACAACTAAACTGACACACAAAAGACCAAACACCAAGCAAACACAGGGAACAACTAGGAGTCTAAATACACTACAACCAACAACAAATACCTGGGAGCCATAAACTAGGGACATGTGAGGAACATGACGTGAAGGTGGAGACAAGGAGGAGCCAGAACCAAAATAAACAGCAGCACATGGAAAAGACAGGAACATGAGGACTGGTAAACAAAGACAGAGACAGACAGAGAGCTAAACATTTATTTAGTCAACCAACTCATATTTCCAACTCCAAGAGTAATGAATATGAAATAGCCCACACATGGAAGAAACCCGGTGTGTTTGGTTTACCACACAGATCAATCCAAGGCCGATATATGTTTAGTTTTGAAGCTGGGTATGAAACACTGTCCTGTCCTCAGTGTGGTTTAAATTCACAGATGAAGAACAGAGAGAATCTCAAAACATCAGAAGTCACTGTTAATGAGATCATTTCTAGGAGAGACTCTCCCTCTCTCACCATCATAAATACTCCAGGTTATGGAGACACCAGGGGAATAGAGAAGGAAACGGACATTGCTCGAAACCTGAATTATTTCTGGAGTGAAGGATGAAGGATCTGGAGGCTGTGTATCTGGTACTGAAAGCTTCTTAGAACAGAATCTCTCTTCTGGGAACAGAGATTGTGTCATTGGCCACAAAAACTAAATCACCTATAATGTATGTATGTATGATACATTTTTTTGTTTGTTTGTTTTTGTTTATTTTCTGAGTTTTCAGAAATTAATCGATGTGGTTGAAAAGTGATGGCTCAAATCAGCCTAACTTAAAGCCCTATAAACAGGAGAGCTTCATACAGTTGGGCAAGGATTTGTCCAGGTATCAGGAAGCCCTGCATTCAGCAACACTGTGGGTGCAATAGACGGCAGCCATATCAGAATTTAAACTCCCCCTCCCTCTTTGCTGGTTAACCAGGGTCGTGCATAACACGCATAATGAAGGACAGTAGTTTTTGCAGGGCAAAACGGTAGCCTCCTCCAGGTTACATCCTTCTAGCTATCCTGGTTTGGACACACCAATCTGATTATCCACAACTTATAAGGAGCCAGTGAATGGACCAATACAAAGGAGCTTCAGTCAAGCACTTCTTTAAGCTCATTCCTGTAACATCATGTAATGGCTTCAGCCAATCACCTTGGAGGGTTTGCTAAACATATCATGAACGCAAACCAGTCTAAACAGACATAGGAATCAACAACTGGATTAGAATCAATATAAAAATGATCCGTGACTTGTTTCTGTTTAAAAACCTCTTTCTTTTAAAAACTATTCATTCTATCTATCTATCTATCTATCTATCTATCTATCTATCTATCTATCTATCTATCAGATTCCTGTCACCGGATCACCCTTCACCTGTTCTTGACTGTGGCTTTTACAGAACAGGAAAAACTCGCTTTTAGCTGCAGTGCAGTTGTGTCTGGTATGCATTACAGAACACTGTAATGTGTGAGTGTGCGAGTGCGTGTGTGAGTGTGCGCGTGAGTGTGAGTGTGCGCGTGTGTATGTATGTGTGTGTGTGTGTGTGTGTGTGTGAGATGGCAGAAAAGGCTCATTTTCCAGTACTGGGCATTGTAAACACATGATCTGCTATTACCTGTAATAGGATTCATGTCTGCAGCTGTCTCTCTCAAACTCTCTTATGCTGCAATTCTATCAGAAAGACAAAAACTACATCCAAGCTCACTAGCACACGGAGACTGACACAGGTAATGACTATGAGACAGATAACTATAAAGGAGTCTAATTGGGAACTTTTTTTCCCATATTGAGTTATTCACTGTTCACTACTCAGACACACCCTGGTGTGGGTCTGGACTTAAGCAATAGTCTAGGCGATGCATCTTCAGCTTAGACTTCCTTGAGAAACAGCTGTGAGTGTTCTTCCTGCAGAAGTAGTCGTGTGTTAGGTTTGGTTTTGTCGAGAGTGGTTTGTGGTCCTGATTCAGATTTCAACTTCCCTGGACAAGCGTCAAACTCACAGGTAGGTTCAACCGGCAATCTTTAAACACAATACTCGGCTTAGTTTAACCAGAGACTTTGTGAACCCCTCTTCATAGCCTTCGGGTTAACCCTTCATAACCCTTAGGGTTAAACTCTCGCAAATCGAACCACTGATGTTTGTGGGGACCAATCTTTACCCTGAATGGCTAAATCGCTTTTCTAAAACACATGTACAATTTCCACTGACTCTACATCTTTATCAGCATCTTAGAGATTATCTGATTTTATTTTAATCTAGTGTTCACAATGAATTAACCTTCAAACAGACCATTTTCAATTGGTACTGATGGCATCATGTCTGGAGTCGAAATTGAACTTTAAGGTCTATTTACACCATTTTTTACAAAAAAAACAACCAAATTTTTTACAACAAAAAACACACAACAAACACACCACAACACACACAGCACTGTGCTGATGCCATCTTTCACACCATTCATTTCTGCATTACACTGAACTCATCTTCCTTTCAGAGAAGCACAAAAAGAATGCAGAGGGTAAAGAAAACCCAGCAGAGCAGTACAGAAAGGCGGTGAATGGCGGTGAGTAATGTAACTGTGCAGTTCATTCATTCCTTTATGATGACGGGAGCAGAAGCGGTGCCTGGAAATCCACCACTGACTTACAGAAATCACAACCACAACCACTCACTCAGTTTCAGTTTCTGTACGAGCTGGTGAAACTCCCCATGATGATGTACCTTCAGTAAAGTGGGATGGACCCAGTTCATCATTTAGTACCATTTACCTGCAGAGTTTAAAAGGAAATTTTGATAGATAGATGATAGATAGATGTTGATAGATAGATGATAGATAGATGATTTATAGATAGATGAAGTTATTTTAGCAGTTTATAACTGTAACCTTTAGCATTTTTATTTTACAGTATTATAATCTTTATTTCTCTGATTTTACTTTTTATTCTCAATTCAACTCTGTCATTATACCAGTACAGGGCTGTACATCCTTCTCCAGTGCAGAATAAGAAGCAGTGTATACAGTACAGCAGGACATGTACAACTACAGTAGAACAAGTGTAAGTGTTTAGTGCAGCAGATGTTCAGTATATAAATAAATACAGGTAAATAATTCACAGCTGAGATGTTCAAGTACACAGGTTATAGTTAAAGTGCTGTGTAAACAGTCATGTGAGGTAGTGGAGAAGATTTTGTTTCTCATTTTGTTATTACCTGTATTTTTATTTAACAATAATAATAATAATAACAATAATAACAATAACAATAACAATAATAATAATAATAATAATAATGACTGTGTGAAGTATGGTAAAAATTGGATCGATTGTTTTTGGTCCAAGGTGAGAGCAGTGGGTGTAAATTTTCCAGAGAATCTTGTGTGGTGCCAGTGGGCAGTCTGGACCAGTCTGTTCTGAGCTGCCGCTGTACTCTGAACTTCAGAGGGTGATGAGGGCCATGCTATTTATTTACGTTTCCTCATTCCTCGAGCTCTGAAATGATTTTAGCGTAGTCCTGTGTTCTGGCTTATTTCACCATTAACATCTTGTAGCTCTTCTTGATCAGTGACCTCCTCTTAGCCCTTACCGGGACAGCAGATCCGGATTATACCTTCCCATGAGAAACATGTAGCTGCCAGGCACAGTGTGTCTGAGTGCATTTGTTGAGCACATACAAATCAACCATGACCATTTCTCTTAAAAACTACGTGCTTCCTGTATCTGTGGGTGCCAGGGCCCGTCTTGCTGTGAGGCGACAGCACTACCCAGTGCACCACCCCATCCTGACCCTGATCACATCACTCTCTACTAGTGCACATCCCCACATTCATGGATCTTTTGGTGTACTGTATACCACGTCTGCTGACTACATGCTTTTCATGGTTAGATGATTAGAGAAGTAGTTCAGAACAAGGGTGCTCAACCTTCTCACCCCCCTGACCCACCTGTTTATAACTAACTCAGCCTCTTATTTCCCAAGCACTAACATCAGGACTAGTTTCACATGTCTATGACACCGGCTGCACCAATTCCTCAGCAGTCGGAAAAACTTTCTTACTCTGGGCAGCATGTCTGGCTAGGGCGTAGCTAGCTTTCAGGGCACACTTTGAAAAATGAGTTTTATTTATTTATTTATTTTGTGCTTCATTTGAAACTGTCAAACCACATGCCCCACAAATAGAGCCTTTGGGTGAGCATTATCACACCTCATCTATTCTCATGCAAGTCCATAGTTGATGTAGTCCGGGTTGTACTTACACATGATGTCTGAGGAACCAACATTCTTTTTACATTTAAGAAACTTCATCTTTGGTTTGGACTTTCCATCATCTGCTCCGCTCATTCCAGCACTGGTGATATACTTCTCCATAGCTGTAGCTGCAAGTCATCATGCTTCATGGATAGCTGTAGTCAGCCCCAATCATTAGAAGAATTTGAACAGATGGAGCTGCTCATTCTGCGATTCCACTACTGTAAAGGAACATGGAAGTTAATGACTGTGAATGGTCTACATTTCCCATGAGTCTCTGGTTTTAACCCAAAGGTCTGCTCTGTTTAATCCTGAATAGTTTAATACAATACAACATCATTACCATCACTTTTCGGCCTCTAAAAATACTGAAGGGTAGATGCTCCCCAGATACACATCCTATGACAGTAAAAAGCAGTTCATTATAGAGAAGCCCTAGCACGCTGATATTTAGTGAGGTGTACTCCTAAGGTGGTTAAGGGCAGGTAGGGGGCCCTTACAGAAAGTTTTCAATCAATCAATCAATCAATATTTATTTATATAGCGCTTTTTACAACCAACGTTGTCTCAAAGCAGCTTCACAAAAAATCTATTTGTCATACAAAGAAAAAACCACAAGGTTAATGTACAGACATGTGAGAGTGGAGAAACCGGGTCCGAAGCCCCCCTTGAGCAAGCCAGAGGCAACAGTGGCGAGGAAAAACTCCCTTGGGTAAGGAAGAAACCTCGAGAGGGACCAGGCTCAAGGGCGGAACCCAACCTCCTCAGGTCGAACCCAAAAGAAGCTGAACAAAAGAAGAAGCTGAAAGCTCTGAATGTTTCAGGATTGTTATATTAGGAGCTGTACTTATTATTACAGTACACACTAAAAAGAAGCTAAAAAGAAAAAGAAAGAAACTAAAAAGAAAAGGGGCCCAAAAGAAGCTGAACAAAAGAAGAAGCTGAAAGCTCTGAATGTTTCAGGATTGTTATATTAGGAGCTGTACTTATTATTACAGTACACACTAAAACACTGGCCTGAAATTGTTTAACAGATTACGGAGCAGTGTCTGCGTCTTCTGAGATCGTTCATAAACACAGTCGTCATAATCATGGCTCACAGGTGAGTGAAAATATAATTCATTTTTATCAACAATACGCAATAACATATGCCAGTGTGCACATTCCATAATGCTATATGCACTGTCATTTCTGCATCACAATGTGATCTATTTAATAGGGGGATTCTAAGCGGCGACTTTGCGGGGGGGCGGGATTCAAAACCACAAATTGACTGTCTCCAACTAGGCATGGATTGCACTCCCTTACAGGAGGAGGGGGGAAAACACTGGATATATCAAACAAAGGAGACGCAAATGTAGCTTTAGCTTGTTTCAGCAGGACAATGCTAAACCACACATACGTACAATCGGTCATACGTACACATACACCAGAGTCCAGGTGCCTGACACCCATTCACGAAATGATGAAATTAAATTATTATGAAATGGAAAAACAGACAAAAACCGCAAAACAGGAACAGTAGTAAGCCAGAACCTGCCCGACTGGTTTGGAATGTGTTCCTGGCATCAAAGTCACAACAGTTTCATTTTGCACAGCACACTAACGTTTTTGAGAGGGGTTGCATGTAGAGTGGGAATCACTGTATCACCCCTACTATCTATATTTATCAATTTACCTTTGTTTAACCCATTATAGTAATTGGGACTATAATAATTACCATTTTAATTGAACTAATTGAGCATTTAGCTCAGTATTAGGCTCAGTTTATACATGTTGAATCTCTCGTCTTTGCAGGTTAAGGAATGCATCATCACCAGCACATGATTTAATCAGGAAAAGTCACATGCTCAGTCCAGGTCCACCAACACGGTACTGTCTTTGCACAACCAGAAGTAATCTCAACAAGGAAGGCAAGATCAGGAAGTGGACATTTGGACAGAGATACGCTAACACGCAAAACAAAACAATCCTGATGGTGGGAGAAACTGGAACAGGCAAGACCACTCTGATCAACACCATGGTCAACTACTTCCTGGGGGTGAAGTTTGAGGATAAGGTGTGGTTTGAGATCACAGAAGAAGAACAGAGAGATCCAGCAGAAACTCAAACATCAGAAGTCACTGTTTATGAGATCAATTCTGAGGAGAGACTCTCCTCTCTCACCATCATTGATACTCCAGGTTATAGAGACACCAGGGGAATAGAGAAGGACATGGACATTGCTCGAAACCTGCATGACTTATTTCTACATGGTACTGGAGTAAAGGATCTGGACGCTGTGTGTCTGGTACTGAAAGCTTCTCAGAACAGAATCTCAGACAGACAGCGCTACATCTTTAACGCAGTTCTGTCCCTATTCGGTAAAGACATAGAGGACATTATAGTGCTGTGTATTACACACTCAGATGGAGGACCACCAACAAATGCTCTACAGGCCATCAAGCAAGCAAAGGTCCCCTGCTGTTACAATGATGAGGATGAACCCGTTCACTTCCTCTTCAACAACCGTCAGTCTGAGAAACGCACACAGCAGTATGAGCACAGGTTCAAATCATTTTGGGAAATGGGAGAACGTAGTATGGAGGGATTTTGTGAATTCCTGAAACCCAGACGGAGAAGAAGTGTAACTCTGACTGTGAGTGTTCTGAATGAGCGCATGCAGCTTGAGGCCTGTGTTGAGAGTCTGAAGGAGAACATCAGGTACAGGGAAGCCAAACAGAATGAACTGACTGAGGTTCAGGAGGCGCTGAAACTGAACAAGGTAATGACTGAGAGGGATAAAAAGTTTCCTCTCACTGTCACCACGGTCTACAAAGTGAAAGTGGGCGTCACAGGTGCTTCATGGAGGAACCGAATGGTGACCTCCTGTGGCAAATGTGAGAAGAACTGCCATGAGCATGGCTGCTGGGTTGCCAGAAAAGCCCAGAGGTGCAAAGTTATGAAAGACAATTGGTGCACTGTGTGTAACTGCCACTACTCCATACACGTCAGAGAGGGCAAGAAGTATGTAACGACAAGGAGAGAAGAAAAGGTCACAGTTGAAAAGCTGAAAAATGAGTATGGCAGTACATGTGGAGAAAAAGCCTCTTATGATGAAAATCTATTTAAATATCTGGAAAAGGAGCATAAAAAAGCACTGGTCATAAAGGAGATGATTATAAACCTAGAGGCCGGGCTGGAAACACTCCTGGCTCAGAACGAGGCACAGAAGAAGAGCTTGGTGAGAGATGCGTACATGTCAATCATAAAACTGTCTGAGATCGCATTAAAGCCAGACTCTGCCTTCACCATCCAGCACCTTGACTTCCTGATTCCTCAAGTTGAAGAAGCTGGAACGGCAGAGTGGGCTCAGCAACTGAGAGACCTGCAGAGAGCTGCAGCCAGTCAGGAATTAACTAACTCTGCAGTGGGATGTTTAGGTAGGAAGGGTAACGCTCCACCCAAAGAGTCAACTGACTCTGCAGAGGGTTATACATGTTGGATGAATAGGGACACGCAGAACGCTCCACCCAAAGAGTCAACTGACTCTGCAGTGGGATGTTTAAGTAGGAAGGGTAAGGACATGCAGAACGCTCCACCCAAAGAATCATCTGACTCTGCAGAGGGATGTGTTGGTAGGAAGGGTAAGGACATGCGTTCTGCTCCACCCAAAGAATCAACTGACTCTGCAGAGGGTTATACATGTTGGATAAATAGGGACACACAGAATGCTCCACCCAAAGAGTCAACTGACTCTGCAGTGGGGGATGCTGTGGAGGTAAGTAGGATGTATGATGGCAGGTTGAACGCTGCATCCAAAGAATCACTTGTGTTTACAAAGGGCCATGTAAAAAGGATGAGGAATCACTTTGAGGGAAAATAACAGGATTGGACTGTAACAGTGTACGAAAAATGGCACCAGGAGATAGGGGTACATATACAGAGTAGAGAAGGTGTAGCATCTGTCATTCAATAATACATTACATAAAGGTCACTGGAGTTCAATCAGTTTAGCCCTTTACAGAAGAATGGAGGGATGAAAAAGGAACCAACTACAAAACATGGTGCAGCACAGTTATGGATGGGTAAATAAAGTCATGAAGAGAAACTGACAGTTGGAGTAATTCTCATATTTGGCAGTTTATGTATTTATTATGAGATGTAAGTCAGTTTTCTGCAAAATGGACCTCACTAAAATCTTACTCAAGCATCACTACTGTGTTTTCATTGGACGGTCTCATATAACCCCATTGCTAATATCTCTCTATGGGCTTTCTGTTGAATACAGGACCCAGTTTAAAGTTCTTACTCTTACTTTTAGAGCGTTGTACGGTCAGGCTCCCAGGTATGTAGCTGATTTACTTCACCCCCATTGTTTACCAGCATGTTCTCTCAGGCCATGTAAGTTAACTCTACTGTCTGTTCCATGTCCCCATATAAAGACTTATGGTGGTCGAGAATTTGAGGCCTTCGCTCCCAAACTCTGGAACATGTTTCCCACGTTAAGGTCTGCTGGCTCAGTGGAATCTTTTATAAAGCAGCTTAGAAGTTTTTTCACTATGCAGTCATGTGGATGATATATCATGTCTGTAAAAAGTGCTGTATAAATACCCTCTTTACCAACTTTCTCCTCAGGAATACATTGGATTATTCACAATGACTTCATAGTTTTGCTCAACACTGAATGTTGAGTAGGAAGTGGCCACTGCTAGCCCTTTTCCACCAACATGGTGCCAGTGACAAAATCTTAAACCACCAAAAAAATAAATAAATGATTAAAACAAAAAAAAAAAAAGTTTTGTGGCCAGAAAAATCGGTGCACACTATTAAGTCTCTGGTCTGGAACCTGTTACGCAAGTGGCAAACAGGCATGGTGCTGCATGATGAACTGCACTGAGCTGGACTAAGCAGAACAATTGTATCCCACCGGTGATGTGCTCATGGATGAGCGTGTTCAACCTTAACATTTTGTTTTATAATAGTACACCTTCATAACGGAAAGAGGAACACGTACGAGTCGTCTTGTGTGTAACCGCTTGTCTAGGAGGATTCCTTTGGGCTGCACACAGATACAGAAAAAGCAGATTCTGGATGGTAAGATGTGCCCTCACAGCAGGAAGTACAGTTTGCACTTGAAGACCATGTTTCACCATGTTGTTTTTACACCGTGTCTGTTGACTTTTGATAAAAAAAAGCTCAGAAGAAAAACAACCAAGACTAAAAGCCCACAGAAGAACCCAAAACACGAAGCAAGAATTCAAAAAGGACTCAAGAGACATTTAAAAAATAAAATAAATAAATAATCAATCAATCAAACATTAAAAAGTCAACAAGGCCTTTAAAGGACACAGGTACCTGAGCATGGTGCGGCAAAATCACAAGGTGACATTTGTTAATGCTCCATAGTACTAAAGAGCAAGGACGGGCAGGAATGGAAAAGTAGAGCTTGAGCTATGACTAACAGTCTGGTGATGCTGACCTCTGGTGGCCAGTACATCAAGTGTGACGAAGCAAACTCCCATGAGAAACCCAGACATTCACAATCCCCGGTCAAAGTCAACAAACAAGTGTAACAATCTGACCAGCTCAGCACTTACTAATAAAATCTGAACGCTAATTTGGCGAGGGGCGGGTGGGGAGGACCACAGAGCTTGCAAAAGTTAGATTTTACTTAATATTCCCCAGAACACACTAACAGCATCAGCAACAGCACCAGCAACAAGGTAGAATTGGGCTTTAGAATATAAATACATACATAAATAAATAAATAAATAAATAAAGCTCACTTAGTTCCCTGAGGGTGCTCCACAGTTAGAGGGGGATCCAGTCTTGAAGGAGAAAGATGAGTAAAAATAGGAGGGAAAGTTTGTTAGGGCTTGAACAGCAATGATCCACCAGTCTTGTCTTCCCCAAACTTGATCCTCTATGAAAATGGCTGCCACTTCCCTTTCCTGTTCCCAAACCAGGGTGTATTTTCAAAATAAGAGTCCCCACATTGGAATGAACAGCAAACATTTTTAAAACTAGAAATATGGAAAACAAAATATAATAAATTACCATAAATAGGATGAGGCCACAACTCCTGTCAGAACATCCCAGTGAGAAGTCCTGAAGGAATTAAGAACTTTATTTTCTGTGGGGTAACCTAACTAACACTACCGGGGAACAGCACCAAGGTACCATTTCAAATTTGCCACATGTGCAACGTCCTGACGGTCACCTGGGCGCAATCCCAAGACTGCATAATTCACTGGACCCACCTTCTTCTCCACCTTGACAGGCCCCATCCACTTGGGTGCTAATTTAGCAGAGGAATGTTTTGCAAAGGAGTGCTGAGTCTGAGTCAACTCCCTTCTCCACTGCTCATCTCTCCTTTGCAGACTTACTCAAAACATCCAGTCCTAAGACCAGAGGAAACACCAATAGTGTCCACTGTCACCAAAAGTCCTGGCCACTCATATGACAGCTGGACGTTCCCCTCAGGGGTGTGAAGCTTAATGTCAGCCAGAATGAATGACCTGTTATATTCTCTGGTCAGTGGTTCTCCTGGTCTGTCCATGGCCTGCCAGATTTGCTTCTGCATCAAGGTGTAAGTACAGCCAGTATCCAACACTGCCTCCACCTGAATGCCATACAGCAATTGCTTTTTATTCTTTAACGGTGGATGTGATGATTGTATTTGTGCTGGGTTTCAGTGTGCTGATTCCTTACTGATTGGCTGTGGTCATCCAGAAGGTGATCCTCTCGCCTCTTTCAGCTCCACAGACAGGGGAACCATCTTTTGGAGCTCCTCTTAACCTTTACAAGCCAACATTCAACATCATCATAGCCGAACTTCCCAGGACCAGGCTGTACAGAAAAACTTTAGGGTAATACATAAGGGGCTCTGTAATAAACAGCCCATATTCTAGTTATGGTCTAGTTATGATGTTTATGGATCTGGTTCTCATCACTCCACATCCATTAAATTCAAGTAAATATACCTATTTAAATGGGCTTTCCAACACAGACTGTGTGGACTGGTGAGTGAATGGTACATGTAGAGATGTCACTATGTTTATATCTGAGGTATGTAAATAAGGGGAGTACGATTGGTTCTCCAGGATAAAGAAGATGAGGACAAGAAGAAAGAAGAGGAACAGTGTTTGCTGGAAAAGTCAGAAACAAAGTGGAGATGCTGCTGTAGATGGTTGTAGGTCAGTTTGATGTTCCGGATGTGGAGATCAGGGCATCACCGTGAACATCAGGAATCAGAACAATGTACACTGCTCAAAAAAATAAAGGGAACACTCAAATAACACATCCTAGATCTGAATGAATGAAATATTCTGATTGAATACTTTGTTCTGTACAAAGTTGAATGTGCTGACAACAAAATCACACAAACATCATCAATGGAAATCAACCCTGGTGTTCTCTGGCAAATGCCAAGCATCCTGCACAGTGTTGGGCTGTGAGCACAACCCCCATCTGTGGACGTCGGGCCCTCATACCATCCTCATGGAGTCGGTTTCTAACCGTTCGTGCAGACACATAATTCTGTTATGGCCCACATTGGAACAATACCTACCAGTATGAGTATGATCACTGTGATCCATACTGGCTCCAGACATTTTTATGGGCAATACGGGAATTACTCCACCAGGAATAATGCACACTGGACTGAGGTAAACTGGAGATACCCATACGGGAATGGCCAGTACCTGAATGATAACCACTGGAACTATACATCCTGGGGAAATCATCAATACAGGCCCAGTCGAGCTTTACAGAGTGGCTCATATATGAATGACACACGCAGGAACAATATGTACTGGAGTGAGCTTTATTGGTTTTATCCATACTGGAGATCTGGATATGCGAGTGACCTGTATAGGATTTTTTTCAATACCTGGAAGGAACAATACCTCCATGACGCATGATCCATATGTTCCATATCAGTAGCATAGTCAATGCAGGAGTAACTCAGCTGGAATTCGACATACCGGAATGGCTGAAATGATCAGTACTGGAATTAATACTTACCATGTCATCCACCATAATGGATGACATCCACCAATGACTAGATTAATGTTGGTGTAGCTCAGCAGATAACACCACTACCTGTTAGGGAGCCACCACCACACGTGGGAGACTGGGGTTCGAATCCTGGTCTGGGTGACTATGCAGTGCTACACCAATAAGTATCCTTGGGCAAGGCTCCTAACACTGCAGTGGCCTACCTGTAATGTGATTAACCATGTAAGAGGATAAGAGTGTCAGCTAAATGCCATAAATGTAAATGTAATGTAAACTATAAAGAAAGAGTCAGTGTGGAGAGTGGACGTCCCAGCATTCATCAGGCTACATTCAGGGTTGTGGAACTGAAAACAGTGATCAAATGATGTTAATATGCTAGTCCTGATCTCATTGCAAAAACTGCAGCATCATAAATAATATAGAATATAAACTGATATCCAGAACTGACTCATTACGAAATGCTAATTTCTAATATGCTGTTCATACAGTTTTCATTATGGATAGCCTTTTCACAATGCTAATAATGCTAATACTACTATTACTACTGCCACAATGACTACAACAATAACGGCAATACAAACCAAATGGGCAAGGATTTGGTTTGGCAGGAAGCAGTAATTGGTCAGTTCTGTTAGACCTGAATTCATCTGATAACAGTACACAACCACACACCTCTAATTCTTTCTAATGAACTTTATTGATGTTTGGTAAACAGAGAAAAGCACCAACATGCCACCAGTATGTACACTGTACCACTGAACTCCAGTGTTTATGACTATGAGCTGCATGTACTTTGAATAAGGTGTTGGGGTGGTCTTCATTCTGTCTGGATTACTGCAGTGCTGTCAGTCTGCAGAGAGACCAGGATCTGATGGAGGTATGTTCAGATGCCTACAGGCTCCTCTGACCTGCTCCGTTGTGAAGCTGTGGCTGTGTTGGTGGACAACCCTGAGAGCTTCACAGAGTAAGTCATCTACTGCTCACATCCCTAGTTCTATACTCCACACCTGCTGGACAGATACATGGCAACAGTAACCGAGTGCACAGGGCATATAGAACCCCTGTAGGTAACAGTCACCCCCCTACTGGAACTCATTATGAGGTCATCTTCTCCACTGGTGTTCTACGTCAGAGTGAAGAGAGGACACTTCAGAACTTTCTCTGCTGGACTCTTTTATTAGCAGCTCAAACAACTCTACCGTTCTTTAGGGACTGAGGTCTTTCTGGGACAGGAAGTCAGTTCCAGCAGCAGGTAGGATGATTGTGGATGTTGAAGCTGGAATAGATGGAGAGAATAAAATTAGAACTGAATTTATAATGAAGTGATCTCTCATGATCTCATGATCAATAGCGCACCTAGTCCTGAAAATGGACCCTTGTTTGTGTTACAGCTGGAGAAAAGGATCATGGACCCCTGGTATCAGAACCACCCCTACTGGAACTACACCAGAGGACAGAATGCATACCAGCCTGAACCAGGACTTAACTACTCATTCAGGAATGATGCAGCCTGGAACAGCCCATCCAGGAACCAACAGAACTGGAACCATTCCTACAGGAACCATTCACAATGGGAAAACAGAGACTGGAATCAATATCATAACAACAGATATTGGAATTACTACCACTGGAACCAGGAGAACTGGCAGGACCCATACTGCAACCATGGCAATGGGACATATTCATACGGGAATGACCCACGTTGGAACAACACCTACTGGAATGAGTATGATCGCCATGATTCTTACTGGTACCAGGGATATGACAACGGACAATACTGGAATTACTCAACCAGGAATAATGCATACTGGCCTGAGGGAAACTGGAGATACCCATACTGGAATGGCCAGTACTGGAATTATAACCAGTGGAGCTACCCATCCGGGAGGAATCATCAATACCGGACAGGCAGAGCTTTTGAAAGTGGATCATACCTGAATGACGCACACAGAAACAACATGTACTGGAGTGCTCATGACTGGTATGATCCATACTGGAGATCTGGATATGTGGGTGACCAATATAGGAACCATACCAGGCATGATGTTCCATACTGGTACCATGTCCAGTACCGGAATTATCCACCGAAGAACACATACCAGAATGATCAACATCAGGATCATCAGTACTGGACTCACCAAAACCATAATGACCAGTACAGGAACTATTCATCCTGGAGTACCCAAAACCAGGATGAGCGTGAAACAGATGTGACAGAACTTCACCAGTATCCAAGGCAGCAGTACCCCGACAGGTAATGAAAACAGAACAGGTCATCACATAGCAGCTGTGTACCTGCAGCTGGACATTTTGAGAGGATCAGTAATGTGCTGTGTGTTTGTGCTTCGCTCCACATTCCAGAAACAACAACCACTGTCTGGAAGTAGCGGCAGTTCCCACTGCTGCTCCTGAACATGTATCCCGCTGGGTGGCAGATCAGCATCGGCTCCGTTCCACTTTTCCTGGACCGCTTATGAGGTTAGAAGCTCTTTCACTTCTCACAGAACAGACAGGAGCTGGACAGTGAACATGTAGGACTATATCAGCACCAGCTTTATGGAACATCTACACAGACTGTGGAGGACAAAAGTGTTCATACAGTACCAACCAGAACCTCACCATCATATCTGTTACAGGAATGACTTGGACAAGATAGAGCTGGTTCGATTCATCCAGTGGAAAGCTGTGGAGTGCAGCTGCACTGACCAAAGTGACCACCAGGCAGGACACGTGTTCTGGAAGATGATGGAACTGTTCTGCACTCGGGAGAATGTAAGTGTATCTAGTCTCTGGTCTCAGAGGGGTACACCTGCAGTGGGCTGTCAGCTACATTACCAGCTCAGTATCCCATAATTCCAGTGGACTAATTCCAGGGAAACCAGATCGGAATATATGAGATATGCTGGACTGCCAGACAGTTAACGCTACAGGGGAGCCAGTTTAGTCTCAGTGTGTGTACACACGGTGATACAGTCTGGACTGATGATTGACCGTGTTGAAGTGGTCAGTACAGACTTCCTGTGGACGTATGAACAACTCTAACAGCTGAAGAAACTTCTTTTACAGACAGTGAAGTGGACAGACATCACAGACCTGCTGCTCAGGACCTGCAAGTCCCTCAGGAAGCAGGATGACTGGCACCGCCGCCTGGTTAGCCTCTTGTCCAGATCTCCAGGGACTCAGATGATCAGCAGAGGACAGCGGTCATTGCAATGGGAGACACTCTTGGTATGAGTCCTCACTCCCATTGAGAAGTTCTGATATCATGTTGATCTTTGGAGTCTATGGAAGTCTGATCCTCACATGCTCGCCTGCTCGTCCTCTGCAGCCTCTGCAGGACTGATCAACCCAGCCCATATCTGCTACACGGTGGCACTGGTCCAGCTGAGCTCATTCAGAGGACCTACCAGCTTGGTTCTGGTTGGATCTCATCACAGGTATTGTGTGTGTGTGTGTGTGTGTGTGTGTGTATGTGTGTGTGTGTGTATGTGTCGGTGTGTGTTTGTCTGACCTGCTACTGACACATTCTGATCTCTCCACCAGGCATCCTTTCAGTGAGTTTGCCACCAGTGAAGCTCTGGAGAGAACAGAGGTGTATGAATACCTGCATGTCGCTGTTCTCGTGGGTTCGGACAAGAACGGACTTCCATGTTAGCTCTTAGTGTCTTCAGTCTTCTCCAGACAGTGCTGCAGCTGGGTGTCGAGGTTGAGCTGATTGAGAACTGACCACTGTTGTGTATCCTGGTCTTCAAGTTGATTCGTGCTGGCCACCTAGCCAGACGCGGGAAGATACTGAGGAAGCCACCAAGTAATGTGGAACGAGTCCATCACTGAGCGGTCTCCTCCGTCCCCAAGCAGCAGCAGCAGCTCACACCACGACTATTACTAGCCGCATTATTGAGGGAGAGGACACTGATCCACACTTATGAAAGACCCTCATGGTTTGAGATGAAGACCCTCGGGTTTGAGATGCAGGGTGTTTTTCTTCAGCGGAGATTCATATGATTGTGTTTCACTGCAGCTGTCTGAGAGGGTGATCAGGGATCAGAAGAACAGAAACATGAGTGGATGATAGACCTTCGGCAGCTGAAGCAATGCAAGGTGAGTACCACTGTGGGGGATGTGTGGAGAGAGTGGGGTTGTAGAGGAGATCAAACCCTGGACATATGCGTGGATCCGTTGTGGATGTTTGTGGAATTGTGTTCCGCCTGACTCTCTTCAGCTCTGTAGGAGGCAGTAGTTGTTTGTAAAGGCTTTCTACGGAGGCAGAAGAGAGGAGACAGTGGTCTCTCAGCTCACCCATAAGCTTGAATGTGGAATAAAGATGGAGGCTGGGAGATCCACTCGCAACACTGCTCCCACTACGGCAGTGGTACTTCCAGAGTAAACAGTGTTCACTCTAGCAGACATTGCTCACATATCGAATTCATAACTTCATGTCCTTTACAGACAGCTGAAATCTCAAACACAGCCTCTTCTTTTACAGTCATTGATGAAAACAGCTGGAGAACATCTCCACCTGCTTCCACCTCAGACAGACCTCTTCTTGTGGAGCCAGTTCCACAGAGTTTAAGGTCACGGTAAGGACCTCTTTACACTAATGCACAAAAACATGCGGGGTATTGAATTTCTGAGATCTCAGGAACTGGCAGGCCTACTATCTGAGCCGAGTGTACCAAGTCTGAGCTCCTTTATTACACATCATTCAAATACCACTTGTAATAACCTCTGTTAAACAAACAAGCTCGCCTTCATAATAAGCCGAACCCTCACTGCTTGTAGGTAGAAGAACCTAAGAGGAAGCATAGAACAGAACGAAGAAGAGTCCGCGCAAACCATCTGGAATGTCGAGA
>JAMWET010004959.1:0-32654 GCA_024036415.1 Prochilodus magdalenae
TTCCCACTCTTTTTGGAGTGTATGGTTCTGATGGAAAACTCATAAACCTTTATAGTTCTATACAGAACCATTGTCTTTACTACAGAACCCTTGAAGAACCATCTTTAAGAGTGTATAATGATGAAGTAACCTAGTAACCCTTGAGAGTTCTACATAGAACCATTGTCATCATTACATAACCCTTGAAGAACCATCTTTAAGAGTGTATGGTTCTAACGACAACCTTGTAACCTTTTATAGTTCTACATAGAACCATTGTCTTTACTACAGAACCCTTGAAGAACCGTCTTTAAGACTGTATAATGATGAAGTAACCTGGTAACCCTTGAGAGTTCTATATAGAACCATTGTCTTCATTTTAGAACCCTTGAAGAACCATCTTTAAGAGTGTATGGTTCTGATGGCAACCTTGTAACTCTTTATAGATTTATACAGAACCATTGTCTTTGCTTTAGAACCCTTGAAGAACCATCTTTAAGAGTGTGTGGTTCCAAAGGCAATCTTGTAACCCTTTATTGTTCGATACAGAACCATTGCCTTTACTACAGAACCCTTGAAGAACCGTCTTTAAGACTGTATAATGATGAAGTAACCTAGTAACCCTTGAGAATTCTACATAGAACCATTGTCTTCATTTCAGAACCCTTGAAGAACCATCTTTAAGAGTGTATGGTTCTGATGGGAACCTTGTAACCCTTTATAGTTCTATATAGAACCATTGTCTTTACTACAGAACCGTTGAAGAACCGTCTTTTAGAGTGTATGGTTGTGATGGCAACCTTGTAACCCTTTATTGTTCTACATAGAACCATTGTCTTCATTACAGAACCCTTGACGAACCATCTTTAAGAGTCTATCGTTCTGATGGCAAACCTGTAACCCTTTATTGTTCTATACAGAACCATTGTCTTTGCTACAGAACCCTTGAAGAACCAGCTTTAGGAGTGTACGGTTCTGATGGCAACCCTGTAACCCTTTATTGTTCTACATAGAACCATTGTCTTTACTACAGAACCCTTGAAGAACCGTCTTGAAGAGTGTGTGGTTCTAAAGGCAAGCTTGTAACCCTTTATTGTTCTATACAGAACCATAGTCTTCACCTAAGAACCTTGAAGAACCATCTTTTGGGGTGTATTGTTTTATACACACAGTCGAGTCACATTATTATGACCACTGCCTGATAGTGGAAGAACACAAGCTGGTGGTGGTGGCAGGGTCATGGTCTGAGGGCCCACTCATCCACTCAGAAGGTTCTCTCCACCGACCTGGGTATGAAGCCGTCCTTGGAGAACCCATACACCTTCCCTGGGGGGGATGGGAGTACTACCCCGGCCCCCTGATTCTCTCCTCCTTCCTTTCCTTCCTTCTTCCTTTCCTTCCTTCTTCCTTTGCTTCCTTCTTCCTTTCTTTTCTTCTTCCTTTCCTTCCTTCTTCCATTCTTTTCTTCTTCCTTTCCTTCCTTCTTCCTTTCCTTCCTCCTTCCATTCTTTTCTTCTTCATTTCCTTCCTCCTTCCTTTCTTTTCCTTTCCTTTCCTTCCTCCTTGCTTTCCTTCCTTTCCTTTCTCCTTCCTTTCCTTCCTCCTTCCGTTTCTTCATCCTTCCTTTCTTTTCCTTTCCTTCCTCCTTCCTTTTCTTTCGTCCTTGCTTTTCTTCCTTTCCTTCCTTTCCTTCCTCCTTACTTCCTCCTTCCTTTCCTTTCTTCTTCCTTTCCTTTCTCTTTCCTTTCCTTTCTCCTTACTTTCCTTCCTCCTTCCTTCCTCCTTCCTTTCTCCTTCCTTTCCTTCCTCCTTCCTTTCCTTCCTTCTTCCTTTCCTTCCCCCTTCCTTTCCTTCCTTCTTCCTTTTTTTCCTCCTTCCTTTCTTTTCTTCTTCCTTCCTTTCCTTCCTCCCTCCTTTCCTTCCTCATTCCTTTCTTCCTTCGTCCTTTCCTTCCTCCTTCCTTCCTCCTTCCTTTCTCCTTCCTTTCCTTCCTCCTTCCTTTCCTTTCTTCTTCCTTTCCTTTCTCCTTCCTTTCCTTCCTCCTTCCTTTCTTTTCTTCTTCCTTCCTTTCCTTCCTCCCTCCTTTCCTTCCTCATTCTTTTCCTTCCTCCGTTCTTTCCTTTCTCCTTCCTTTCCTTCCTTTCCTTCCTCCTTCCTTTCCTTCCTTCTTCCTTTTCTTCCTCCATCCTTTCTTTTTTTCTTCCTTTCCTTTCCTTTCTTTCTTCTTTCATTCCTCCTTCTTTCCTTTCTTCTTCCTTCCTCCTTCCTTTCCTTCCTCCTCCCTTTCCTTTCCCCTCCTTTTCTTCCTCCCTCCTTCCTTTCTTTTCTTCTTCCTTTCCTTTCTCCTTCCTTTCCTTCCTCCTTCCTTTCTCCTTCCTTTCCTTCCTCTTTCCTTTCCTTTCCTTCCTCCTTCCTTTCTTTCCTCCTTCCTTTCCTTCTTCCTTTCTTTTCTACTTCCTTTCCCTCCTCTCTCCTTTCTTTTTCTTTTCTTCTCCCTTCCTCCTTCCTTTTTTTTTTTCCTTTCTCCTTCTTTCTTTCTCTTCTTCTTTTCCTTTCCTTCTTCCTTTCTTTCCTTTTCCTCCTTCTTTCTTTTCTTCTTCCCTTTCCTTTTCCTTTCTCCTTTCCTTCCTTCTTCCTTTCCTTCCTCCCTCCTTTCTTTTTTTCTTCCTTTCCTTTCCTTCCTCCCTCCTTTCTTTTTTTCTTACTTCCTCCCTCCTTCTTTTCTTCTTCCTTTCCTTCCTCCTTCCTTTCTTCTTCCTTTCCTTCCTCTTTCCTTTCTTCTTCCTTTCCTTCCTCCCTCCTTTCCTTCCTTCTTCCTTTCGTTCCTCCTTCCTTTCTTCTTTCTTTCCTCCTTTTTTCCTTTCTTCTTCCTTTACTTCCTCCCTTCTTTCCTTCCTTTCTTCTTTCTTTCCTCCTTTTTTCCTTTCTTCTTTCCTTCCTCCCTCCTTTCTTTTCTTCTTTCTTTCCTCCTTCTTTCCTTTCTTCTTCCTTTCCTTCCTCCCTCCTTTCCTTCCTCCTTCCTTTCTTTTCTTCTTCCTTCCTTTTCCTTTTTCCCTTTTTTTTTTCCTTTTCTCCCTTTCCTTTCTTCCTCCTTTTTTTCTTTTTTTCCTTTTCCCTTCTTCCTCCCTTTCTTTTCCCGGCCCTCTGATTCTCCTTTCTTTTCCCTTCCTTTCCCTCTTTTCTCTCTCTTCTTCTTCTTCCTTTCTTCTCTCTTTCTTCTATTCTTTTTCTCCCCTTTTTCCTTTCTTTTTCTTTTCTTTTCCCTTCTTTTTCTTTCTTCCCTCTCTCCTTCCTCTCCTCCCTTCTTTCTTCCTCTGCCTTTTTCCCTGGTTCCTCCTTCTTTCTTTCTCTCCTTTCCTTTTTTCCTCCTTCTCCTCTCCTTTCTTCTCCACTTTTTTTCTTTCCTCCCTTCTTTTCCTCTCTTCCTTTTTCACCTTCCTTCCTCCTTTCTTCTTCTTTTCCCTCTTCTTTTCCCTTCCTTCCTTTCCGCTTTCCTCTTCCCTTTCCTTTTCTTTCCCCGTCCCTCCTTTTTTCCCCTTTCCTCCTTTTCCTCCTTCTCCTTCCTTTTTTCTCTTTTTCTTTCTCTCTCTCTTTCTCTTCTCCTTCTTTTTCTTTCTTCTTCCTTTCCTTTCTTTCTCTTCCTCCTTCCTTTCCTGTTCCCCTCCTTTCCTTCCTCTTTCTTTCTCTTTTCTTCCTTTCCTTCTTTCTTTTTCCTTCTTGTTTTCCTTCCTTTTTCCTCCTTCCTTCCTCTTCTTTTTTCTTTTTTTCCTTCCTCTCTTTCTTCTTCCCTTTTTCTCCTTTCCTCCTTCTTTCCTCTTCCTTTCTCTTTTTTCTTTCCCCTTCCTCTTTCTTTTCTTCCTTCTCCTTCCTTTTCTTTCTTTCCTTCTCTCCTTTCCTTTTCTTTCTCCTTCCATCTTCTTCCTTTTCTCTTTCTCTCTTTTCTTTCTTCCTTTTCTTCCTCCTCCCTTTTTTCTTTTCTTCCTTTTCTTTTCTTTCCCTTCCTCTCTTTTTTTCCTTCTTCTTGTTTTTCTTCTCTTCTTCTCCTTTCCTTCCTTCCTTCCTTCCTCCTTTCCTTCTTTCCCTTTTCTCTCTTTCCTTTCCTACTTTCCTCTTCCTTTCCTTCCTTCTTTCTTTCTTTCTTTCTCTTTCCTCTTCTTTCCTTCCTTTCTTTTCCTTTCCCTTCTTCCTTTCCTCCTTCCTCTTTCTTTCTTCTTCCTTCCTTCCTTTTCTTTTTCTTTCTTTTCCTTCCTCCTTCCTTTTCTTTCCTTCTTTTTTTTCTTTCTCCTCCCTTCCTTCCTCCCTTTTCTTTTTTTTCCTTTTCCTCCTTTTTTCCTTCTTTTCTTCTTTCATCTCTCTTCTCTTCCTTCCTCTTCTTTTTTCTCCTCTTTCTTCTTTTCCTCTTTCCTTTCCTTTCTCCTTTCCTATCCTTCCTCCTTCCTTTCCTCCTTCCTTTCCTTTTCTTCCTCTTTCCTTTCCTTCCTCCTTCATTTCCTTTCCTCCTTCCTTTCCTTCCTCCTTACTTTCCTTTCTCCTTCCTTTCCTTCCTCCTTCCTTTCCTCCTTCCTTTCCTTTTCTTCCTCTTTCCTTTCCTTTCTCTCCTTTTTCTTTCTTTTTTTTCTTTCCTCCTTCCTTTTTTTTTTTTTTTCTCTCCTTTCTTTCCTTCTTTTCTTTCCTCTTTCTCTTTCCTCCTTCTTCTTCCTTCCTCTTTCTTTTCCTTTTTCTTCCTCCTTTCTCTTCTCCTTTTCTTCTCTCTTTCTTCCTTCCTTCTGCTCTTCTTTCCTTCTCCTTCTTTTCTCGCCTCTACTTTTCTTCTTTCTTCTCTGTCCTTTTCTTCTTTCTCTTTTTTCTTTTCTCTTCCTCTTCTCTTCTCCTTTCTTCTTTCTTTCCTCCTTCTTCCCTTTCCTTCTTCTTCTCTTTTGATTTTTCCTCCCTTCTTTTCTTCTCTCTCCTTCTTCCTTTACTTCCTCCCTCCTTTCTTTTCTTCTTCCTTCTTTTCCTTCCTCCCTCCTTTTCTTCCTTCTTCCTTTCCTTCCTCTCTCCTTTCTTTTTTTTCTACTTTCTTTCATCCCTCCTTTCTTTTCTTCTTCATTTCTTTCCCCCTTCCTTTTTTCTTTCTTACCTCCTTCTTTCTTTTCTTCTCTTTCTTTCTCCACAGTGGTGATTGAATGGAACCAGACATCTTTATTCCTTTTTATTTATTATTTTTAATAATAAATGGAATTATCCGGTCCACCTTTAAGCCCTCCAGAACGGAACAGGAGGCTACTTGTGTTGATATAGATCCATTAATAATGAAATATCTCCCATTTAAAACCGTGTTAAGGTTCTGCTGCTGGTTTATTAACGCTGCTGAACATCTGTCTGTCTGTCTCTGTGTTCTAAGATCTGCAGGTACCGTAACACCAGAACACGTGCCGAGTCCACAGGCTCATCTGAACCCCTCAGAAGTTCAACTCTGAGCTTCATTAATATTCCATCTCTCCTTATATCCGCATCTCTGTAAGCTGCTTCATACACAGAGCCGTTAATTTATGAATTTTAATCACTCCGCCGCGCTCCGGTCCCGGAGATCGATGTGGGCCGCCAGCCAGACTGCATAATGAGATGGAGACCCCTGAAGGTCCTCAGTTCATTTGGGCAGCCGAAGGACGGGGTGGCTGGTGTGTGTAGTGCTGGTGTCGGTGTAGCGAGCGGCCCCGGGTGCTGGGAGCTGCTACACCCCGGTACAGAGTCCCTGTAGGGATCAGCAGGGTTCCGGGATGGTGATGATGCTGAGACCAGTAACCTCCTGCAGGACTCAGCAGCTCCGACGTACACAGAGTCACTCAGGCTGGGTTTGGTGTGGAACGCTACGTTCTAGATAAACATAGAATCATTCACAGCGGCAGTGGCTAGAACCAGACGCATAGAACCTTATTTGTTCCTTTATTTTTTATTAATTTATTTTTACTTTTTTTCTTTCAATTTTTTCTTTCTTTCTTATTTCTTTTTTTCTTCTTTCTATTTCTTTCTCTTTCTTCTTCTTTCTTTTTTCTATTATTTATTTATTTATATTTTTTCTCATAATTTTGTTCTTTTTTCTTTACTTTCACCGTTTCTTTTTATTTATTTATTTATTTACTTATTCATTCATTCATGCATTTATATTTTATTTAGCTTTTCTTTCATTCCTTTTATTTATTTATTTATTTGTTTGTTTGTTTATTCGTTTTAAATATCTTTCTTTACTTTCTTTCTTTTTTATTTGTTTATTTTTTTTATTTATTTGTTTGTTTGTTCATTCGTTTTAAATATCTTTCTTTACTTTTTTTTAATTTGTTTATTTATTTACTTGTTTATTCAATCATTTATATTTTATTTAGATTTTCTTTCTTTCTTATTTATTTATTTATGTATTCATTCATTCATTAATTTTTTTTCTTTCTTTCTTTCTTTATATTATTTATTTATTTTATTTGTTCTTCTCGTCTCTTGTCTTTCTCTCCTCTTTTTTTCCTCGTCTTTCTCGGTTTTCCTTTCTTTCTTCACAGTGGTGGTGAATGGAACTGGTCCTCTTTATTCCTTATTTTTTTCTTTATTGGAAGTATTTATTTTGTATTTCTTTCTTTCTTTTCCTTTTTGTTTTCTTTCTTTGTTCAGTTTTATTTGTTTTTTTTTTTTGTTTTCTTTTATTTCTTTAAATTTTTCTCATCATTTTGTTCTTTTTTCTTTACTTTCATCCTTTCTATTTATTTGTTTATTTGTTTGTTTATTTGTTTACTTATTCATTCATTCATGCATTTATATTTTATTTAGCTTTTCTTTCATTCCTTTATTTATGTATTTGTTTATTTATTCATTTGTTTTAAATATCTTTCTTTACTTTCTTTTTTATTTGTTCATTTATTTATTTATTTGTTTATTCATTTATTTATATTTTATTAAGATTTTCTTTCTTTTTATTTATTCATTTATTCATTCATTCATTAATTTATTCCTTTATATTTCATATATCTATTTCTTTCTTTACTTTCTTTTGTATTTATTCATTCATTTATTTACTTATTTATTAATTTGTTTATATTTTATTTACCTTTTTTCTTTCTTTTTTATTTATTCATTCGTTCATTTATGTTTTATATTTCTTTCTTTCTTTTTTAATTATTTATTTATTCATTCATTCATTCATTCATTCATTCGTTCATCCATTCATTTATATTTTATATTTCTTTCTTTCTTTTTTAATTATTTATTCATTCATTCATTCATTCATTCATTTATATTTTATCTTTCTTTCTTTTTATTTATTCATTCATTCATTCATTTATATTTTATATTTCTTTCTTTTTTAATTATTTATTTATTCATCCATTCAGTCATTCATTCATTTATATTTTATTTCTTTCTTTCTTTTTTATTTATTTATTTATTTATTTATTTATTTATTTATTTGTTTATTCATTCATTCATTCATTCATTCGTTTATATTTCTTTCTTTTTTATTTATTCATTCATTCATTTATATTTTATATTTTTCTTTCTTTTTTATTTATTTATTTATTTATTCATTCATTCATTCATTCATTCATTCATTCATTTATATATTTCTTTCTTTCTTTTTTATTTATTTATTAATTCATTCATTTATATACCTTTTCTTTCTTTCTTTCTTTCTTTATTTTGTTGTTCACAGTGGTGGTGAATGGAACCAGATGTCCACCTCAGACAGTTATGAGTGGTTGATTGCGCTGCCTAATGTCTGAGACACTGTTTATGCTGGGTTGGAGACTCTTCTCTTTAAATTCTCTTCCTGGTGGAGGGATACATTCTGCAGGGCGCTGTGTGGCAAAATAGTCCCCCGATACTGTTTTTATACTGTGTTTATTTCTCATTTGCTTTCCCTGGGGGGTTAGATAGTAGATAGAGTGTCTATGTGTGGGTTGTGGACATGGAGACCCCTGGTTCCCATCACCACCACGGTAAAGAGCATCTGAGCCCCCTCACACCAAGCCCACTCTGAGTTACGCAGATGTATACCAGCTGTGGACGATTGATGCAGACTGGGCTGTCCAGCATCATTCCCTCCCGGTTCCACACACGGTCCATACGCAGAATGTGTGTACCTGTAGGAGTTCCCTGTTAGCTCATACAGCACCTCCATACAGAAGGGTTCCTGTGCAACCGAACGTGGCACCACCACGACACACAGCCGTGTATGTTCCCACCCTGATTTCAGCACCATGTAAAACATGGTAGCCCCGTGTCCACTGTGTCCTCTGTCGGCTTTCTGGGTTCTCCTTTCTTACTGTGGCTTGGGAGGAGTTCAGAAATGGAGGGAGGGGGCTCCTTCCAGCGCCGGAGCCGGCGGGCGCGGTCTGTTTGCTGACGACTGTGCCGCATGTTTGCAGGGAATGCTGTCGGTTCTTCGGCGAGGACGGGCTGACGGCGAAGGTGTTCTTCACTAAGGTGGCTCCCTTTGGGCTGCTGTGGACTATGACTAACTACCTGTACCTGCAGGCGCTGCGCAAGATCAACACCACCGACGTCTCGGCTCTGTTCTGCTGCAACAAAGCCTTCGTCTTCCTGCTGTCGTGGATTGTGCTGCGCGACCGCTTCATGGGCGTCAGGGTGAGGAGACGGACCGCACGGAATGCTGATTGGTGTCGTTGTTGTTGTTTGTGTCCCATAAGCATCCAATTCCAATTTCATTATTCTTTCCGATATGTGGAATTCTGTAAATAGCGTGCCTTAAATTTAGCGAGGCGCCGATGCCACACATTGGAGTTTCGCGTGTAGGCTGTGACGCTGTAGTCCCGTGTGTGGGCTGTGACGTTGTAGTTCCGTGTGCGGGCTGTGACGTTGTAGTTCCGTGTGCGGGCTGTGACGTTGTAGTTCCGTGTGTAGGTTGTGACGTTGTAGTTCCGTGTGTAGGCTGTGACGTTGTAGTTCCGTGTGTAGGCTGTGACGTGGTAGTTCCGTGTGTAGGCTGTGACGTTGTAGTTCCGTGTGTAGGCTGTGACGTGGTAGTTCCGTGTGTAGGTTGTGACGTTGTAGTTCCGTGTGTAGGCTGTGACGTTGTAGTTCCGTGTGTAGGCTGTGACGTGGTAGTTCCGTGTGTAGGCTGTGACGTGGTAGTTCCGTGTGTAGGCTGTGACGTTGTAGTTCCGTGTGTGGGCTGTGACGTGGTAGTTCCGTGTGTAGGCTGTGATGTTGTAGTGCCGTGTGTAGGCTGTGACGTTGTAGTTCCGTGTGTAGGCTGTGACATTGTAGTTCCGTGTGTAGGCTGTGACGTGGTAGTTCTGTGCGTAGGCTGTGACGTTGTAGTTCCGTGTATAGGCTGTGACGTTGTAGTTCCGTGTGTAGGCTGTGACATTGTAGTCCCGTGTGTAGGCTGTGACGTGGTAGTTCCGTGCGTAGGCTGTGACGTAGTAGTCCCGTGTGTAGGCTGTGACGTTGTAGTCCCGTGTGTAGGCTGTGACGTTGTAGTGCTGTGTGTAGGGTGTGACGTTGTAGTCCCGTGTGTAGGCTGTGACGTTGTAGTGCCATGTGTAGGCTGTGACGTTGTAGTGCCGTGTGTAGGTTGTGACGTTGTAGTTCCGTGTGTAGGCTGTGACGTTGTAGTTCCGTGTGTAGGCTGTGACGTGGTAGTTCCGTGTGTAGGCTGTGACGTTGTAGTTCCGTGTGTAGACTGTGTCGTTGTAGTGCCGTGTGTAGACTGTGTCGTTGTAGTTCTGTGTGCAGGCTGTGACGTTGTAGTTCCGTGTGTAGGCTGTGACGTGGTAGTTCCGTGTGTAGTCTGTGACATGGTAGTTCCGTGTGTAGGCTGTGGTGTTGTAGTTCCGTGTGTAAGCTGTGACGTGGTAGTTCCGTGTGTAGGCTGTGACGTTGTAGTTCCGTGTGTAGACTGTGTCGTTGTAGTTCTGTGTGCAGGCTGTGACGTGGTAGTTCCGTGTGTAGGCTGTGACGTGGTAGTTCCGTGTGTAGGCTGTGACGTGGTAGTTCCGTGTGTAGGCTGTGACGTTGTAGTTCCGTGTGTAGGTTGTGACGTTGTAGTTCTGTGTGTAGGCTGTGACGTGGTAGTTCCGTGTGTAGGCTGTGACGTGGTAGTTCCGTGTGTAGTCTGTGACATGGTAGTTCCGTGTGTAGGCTGTGGTGTTGTAGTTCCGTGTGTAAGCTGTGACGTGGTAGTTCCGTGTGTAGGCTGTGACGTTGTAGTTCTGTGTGTAGACTGTGTCGTTGTAGTGCCGTGTGTAGACTGTGTCGTTGTAGTTCTGTGTGCAGGCTGTGACGTGGTAGTTCCGTGTGTAGGCTGTGACGTGGTAGTTCCGTGTGTAGGCTGTGACGTGGTAGTTCCGTGTGTAGGCTGTGACGTTGTAGTTCCGTGTGTAGGTTGTGACGTTGTAGTTCTGTGTGTAGTCTGTGACATGGTAGTTCCGTGTGTAGGCTGTGGTGTTGTAGTTCCGTGTGTAAGCTGTGACGTGGTAGTTCCGTGTGTAGGCTGTGACGTTGTAGTTCTGTGTGTTCACCTTGTAGTATCCATCATGCTGCTGTAGGCTCAGAGCCCAGTATCTAGTTTGGCAGAGCTATAGACGAGAGGGCACCACCTGAAGTAGCTCTGGAGCTCAGCTCCAGAGACAGCTCAGCTTGAGCTCTGACCAGTAGAACACAGGCGATGTGCATTTCATCTAGATTGTTCCTCCGCTCCTCCTCCGCCTGTTGTAGTGGCTGGCTCAAGAGCCACACGCCACCAGCAGCTCGCTCGCTCACGTCACCGCCGCGCTGACTCAACCACGGCAGAAAGCCTGAGAAAGCAGGCAGCCCGCGACCCATGAAATCACGACCGTGTCAGAGCAAAACCGAGAGCTACGAGAGTGACAAGCGAGCGGGAGAGAGGGAGAGTGGTACACAGCCAGGGAGGGGAGGGAGGGGTGGAAGAGAGAGGAGAGCGGAGTAGCGCTGTGAGCTCACGGAGGTCGTTACTCTTCCTGACACCTTTCTAATACCACTCTAATCCACTCGACTGATCCCTGAGCCGTACCTGTTTATCACCCGGACAAACACACAGGCGTCAGAGGCCGCTTCCACTCGGCCTATAAGGTCGTGACCTTGATGAGATAGTGATGCCAGTGCTGCCAGGGGCATGACGGATGTGTGGGTGGGCCGAGCCTTCTCGTGCACAGTCCCTCGACTTCTTTAACGTGTTAGCTATTGCCACATTGGCTGTGACATTGTCCTGTGTGTAGGCTGTGACGTTGTAGTTCAGTGTGTGGGCTGTGACATTGTAGTTCAGTGTGTAGACTATGATGTCGTAATTCCGTGTGTAGGCTGTGACGTTGTAGTCCCGTGTGTAGGCTGTGATGTTGTAGTTCCGCATGTAGGCTGTGACGTAGTTCCGTGTGTAGGCTATGACGTTTTAGTTCCGTGTGTAGGCTGTGACATTGTAGTCCCGTGTGTAGTCTGATGTTGTAGTTCCGTGTGTAGGCTGTGATGTTGTAGTACCGTGTGTAGGCTGTGACATTGTAGTCCCGTGAGTAGTCTATGATGTTGTAGTTCCGTGTGTAGGCTGTGATGTTGTAGTTCCGTGTGTAGGCTGTGACGTTGCAGTTCCGTGTGTAGGCTGTGACATTGTAGTCCCGTGTGTAGGCTATGGCGTTGTAGTTCCATGTGTAGGCTGTGACGTTGCAGTTCCGTGTGTAGGCTGTGGCGTTGCAGTTCCGTGTGTGGGCTGTGACGTTGTAGTCCCGTGTGTAGGCTGTGAAGTTGTAGTCCTGTGTGTAGGCTGTGACATTGTAGTCCCGTGTGTAGGCTGTGACATTGTAGTTCAGCGTGTGGGCTGTGACATTGTAGTTCTGTGTGTAGACTATGACGTCGTAATTCCGTGTGTGGACTGTGACATTGTAGTCCCGTGTGTAGGCTGTGACGTTGTAGTTCCGTGTGTAGGCTGTGACATTGTAGTTCCGTGTGTAGGCTGTGACGTTGTAGTTCCGTGTGTAGGCTGTGACCTTGTAGTCCTGTGTGTAGGCTGTGACGTTGCAGTTCCGTGTGTAGGCTGTGACATAGTAGTTCCGTGTGTAGACTGTGACGTTGTAGTTTTGTGTGTGGGCTGTGACGTTGTAGTTCCGTGTGTAGGCTGTGACATAGTAGTTCCGTGTGTAGACTGTGACGTTGTAGTGTTGTGTGTGGGCTGTGACGTTGTAGTTCCGTGTGTAGGCTGTGACATTGTAGTTCCGTGTGTAGGCTGTGACGTTGTAGTCCCGTGTGTAGGCTGTGATGTTGTAGTTCCGCATGTAGGCTGTGATGTTGTAGTTCCGCATGTAGGCTGTGACGTAGTTCCGTGTGTAGGCTATGACGTTTTAGTTCCGTGTGTAGGCTGTGACATTGTAGTCCCGTGTGTAGTCTATGATGTTGTAGTTCCGTGTGTAGGCTGTGATGTTGTAGTTCCGTGTGTAGTCTATGATGTTGTAGTTCCGTGTGTAGGCTGTGATGTTGTAGTTCCGTGTGTAGGCTGTGACGTTGCAGTTCCGTGTGAAGGCTGTGACATTGTAGTCCCGTGTGTAGGCTGTGACGTTGCAGTTCCGTGTGTAGGCTGTGGCGTTGCAGTTCCGTGTGGGCTGTGACGTTGTAGTCCCGTGTGTAGGCTGTGAAGTTGTAGTCCCGTGTGTAGGCTGTGACATTGTAGTCCCGTGTGTAGGCTGTGACATTGTAGTTCAGTGTGTGGGCTGTGACATTGTAGTTCTGTGTGTAGACTATGACGTCGTAATTCCGTGTGTGGGCTGTGACGTTGTAGTCCCGTGTGTAGGCTTTGACGTTGTAGTTCCGTGTGTGGGCTGTGACATTGTAGTTCCGTGTATAAGCTATGACGTTGTAGTCCCGTGTGTAGGCTGTGACGTTGTAGTTCCGTGTGTAGGCTGTGACATTGTAGTTCCGTGTGTAGGCTGTGACGTTGTAGTTCCATGTGTAGGCTGTGACGTTGTAGTTCCGTGTGTAGGCTGTGACATTGTAGTTCCGTGTGTAGGCTGTGACATTGTAGTTCCGTGTGTAGGCTGTGACTTTGTAGTCCCGTGTGTAGGCTGTGACGTTGTAGTTCCGTGTGTAGGCTGTGACGTTGTAGTTCCATGTGTAGGCTGTGACGTTGTAGTTCCGTGTGTAGGCTGTGACGTTGTAGTTCCGTGTGTAGGCTGTGATGTTGTAGTTCCGTGTGTAGGCTGTGACTTTGTAGTCCCGTGTGTAGGCTGTGACGTTGTAGTTCCAAGTGTAGGCTGTGACGTTGTAGTTCTGTGTGCAGGCTGTGACGTTGTAGTTCCGGGGAAACACTCCTTACTGATTCAGCACAGGAGAGAGCCCGATCTCCTGGATAGCTGGATGTATGTAGATACGGGTTGAGGAGTTAATGGCTCATCACCAGTATAGTTCCCGCACACCACATATCCGGGATTTGAGCCCTGTAAGAGTTTCAGATTTGGCGGTTCCGTGCAGCCCACCATGAACCCCTACGTGGGGTGGGACTCTGGGCTGATACATCCAGGAACCCTCAATATCAGCCCTCAGTATTATCAGTTAGGCCTTGGTCATTACTGAGGTTGGAATTTCGCTTGGGCTACAACCGTTCTACTGAACGTATCAACCGGATTTCTTGACTGCCCTTCAGCGATGTTCAGGCCTCAGTGGCCAAGATGTGTAGATGCACTGGCATCCATAAGTGCAGTAGCGTAGCATCTCGGTGTCCAGGGCTGAACCAACACCCGGCGAGGGACGTACTAAACCTGCCAGAGTTGCGGCTGGCTAAACTGGGCGTGTCTCCAACTCCAACGTTTGGCTTGTTAAAAACTTAACACCACCTTTTTGTCTGTTTGTCCAGATCGTTGCTGCCATTCTGGCCATCGCAGGCATCGTGATGATGACGTACGCAGATGGATTCCACAGCCATTCCGTTATCGGGATCACTCTAGTCGTGGCCTCGGCTTCAGCTTCTGCACTATACAAGGTAAACACTGTGTTTATGGGAATTCCTGACCATTCCTCCAGAAGCACATCTGTGAGTCCAGACACCGATGTTGGACGAGAAGGCCTGGCTCTCAGTCTCCACAGTCTCCATCGGTGGAGGCCAGTCCAGTTCCTCCACACCAGACTCGCTCATCCATGTCTTTATGGAGCGTGCTCTGTGCACTGGTGTGCGGTCATGTTGGAACAGGAAGGGGCCGTCCCCAAACTGTCCCCACAGAGTTGGGAGCATGGAACGGTCCAGAGTCTCGTGGTCTGCTGAAGCGTTAAGAGTTCCTCTCACTGGAAATAAGGGGCGGAGCCTAACTCCTGAACACCACCCCCACACCATAATCCCACCTCCACCAAACTTCACACTCAGCACAGTGCAGTCAGACCAGTACCGTTCTCCTGGTGACAGCCAAACCCAGACTGGTCCTTTGGATCGCCAGATGGAGAAGCATGATTGGTCCCTCCAGAGAACACGCCTCCACTGCTCTAGAGTCCAGTGCCGGAGCTTCACACCACTGCACTCCACTCTCTGCATTGCGCCTGGTGATGTAAGGCTTGGGTGCAGCTGCTCAGCCATGGAAACCCATTCCATGAAGCTCCACACTGTTCCTGAGCTGATCTGAAGGCCACGTGAAGTTCGGAGCTCTGTAGTGATGGACTCTGCAGACAGAGTTCTCACAGTTCTCCACTAATCCACTTGGGGGCAGCCACACTCATACTGAGATGCGGGAAACATGGCGCTTTAAGCAAATGCTCTTTATTATTGACTGTGGAACCAATGGAGAACCTTCCATCTAACTTGACAGTAGGCACTACTGCCGGACAGCGTTTGGAGCGATTCTATTGGTCGGTCCATCATGAATATTCACTAAGCTGAAAGGAGAACTAGAGCCTTTACACTGTGCAGAAAAAGAGATCAAAGTTTTTACACCACTAAGTATATATTAGAGGTGGAGATATGGAGGAGCATCATACTGTGCTACGTCAGGAGTAGATGTGGTGTATCAGGATATGGACTGGTTCAGACTCTCGTCAGTTAGAGATGATAAGTGTAAGACCATAGAGTCTATAAGACCACCAACTACATCCTGTTGGTTAGGTGTCTCTAAACTTTTGACCGGCGCTGTATGTAACGCACACGGACCAGGCTACAGCTGTGAACCCACACCAGCAGGAGTTCACGACTGCAAGTGCAGTCGTGAACTCCTGCTGGTGTGGGTTCACAGCTGTAGCTTGCTTCTGGTTACAGCTTCATGGGGTCTTGGGGGGGGATGCGATGACATCATGCTAATTATCTTTAGCTATCCTCCAGGCCTGCTACATCCTGATGACAGGATGGAGATCGCAGAACCTCGTTGCATAATAAGACCGGCCTGTGATGTGCGGCTCTCTGACAGGTCTGGGCTGAGGGGCATGGCTCTGAGAGAGGTCAGACGGGAGCACTCCCTGTAACTCCCTTGACGTTTGATGTCCACAGTTTCGTCCCGACTGTCTTTTGGAGGCCTGGCTGATCATCTATTAATAGACCCCGGGAAGACGATCCTTCTCTATCTACCCTCCACCCTCTTCCTCGGGGAAGCTTAACGAACAGGCGGACGGGTGGATTGATCTACTCTGTGTCGTTTCTCTCAGGTGCTCTTCAAGCTAGTGCTCGGCAGTGCCAAGTTCGGGGAGGCCGCTCTGTTCCTCACCATCGTCGGGGGAGCCAACTTCGTCTTCATTAGCTTCGTGCCAGTAATCCTCTACTTCACCCACGTTGAGTACTTCGGATCTCCTGACAATATTCCCTGGGCCTACCTCTGCGGAGTAGCAGCCCTCCTGCTAGGTATGTACGGCTTACCTTGCTTGTCGTCAGGTGACGGTGGTTCTGAAGGTTCGGTGGTATAGGTTCCTCCGGTGCCGTTATGTCTTCCCTACAGTCTGTGTCGCTTTCTTTCTCTCCAGCCTTCAACATCCTGGTGAACTTTGGGATTGCCATAACATATCCGACGTTGATTTCCCTCGGAATCGTGCTGAGCGTTCCTGTCAATGCAAGTAAGTGGTGCCCGCATCCTAGTCAAGCTTCCCAGACTTCCGCTCCCACTGCACAGTCTGGAAGGAGGTATGGGAATTGGGAATGCTGTTGGGAAGGAAGATAAAGGTGACCAGGATCAATAACTGATCAATTTAGACTGATAGGATCAATAATTATTGAGCTACACCTACAGAAGTCTGTCTCTCGGTATGGCGCTGGGCGGCCATGTTGGCTAACCCAACACGCCAGACGTCTCGGCATCATGGAGCTGTAGAGGTTCCTAATGGTGTCCTGTGATGATCCATCCCATGCAGCTTGAACATCCTCACACAGTTCCTGGAGGTGGTGCGGTAGGGGTGGAGGTGGAGGGACACCAGGCCAACAACAAACCATTGATATCGGTGCTGACCACGGTGCCTCCACCGAGACAAAAGCGGGACTCTGAGGCACGCCATGACAGTCTGGCACGACACCATTACAGTCTATGGTGACGGTGACGTGGTGTTAAGGGCAGTCGTTGTAACGCTCCATGTTGTCGTTCCCGTTGGTAAATCAAATCTGCTGGCACGCTGCCCACGTCACAAACTGGATCAGCCTCATGATCCGACACCAGATACCGGTTAAATTTAATATCCATCTCTATGTGTTTTTACTCAAAGACATTTCTAACCGGGGCTCGTTGTTGGCTCCTGCTAAAATGGCGCCACCGTAGACTGTGCTCAGCTTGCTTGTGACCTCCAGGTGTTGAATGTATGCCATAGATCAAGTCCATAAACCAGGAAGGAGAAAAATGTTAGATATATATTTGACTTTTTTGAAGGCCAAGTTTACACGGGCCCAGAGAAGTCGGCGGCGGTGTTTCCGGATCTGGCTTCTTTTTGGCGCGGTGGACTGTGTTCATAGGCCGTGGTGTTGGGAAGTGTTCCTGATCCCAGGCAGTGGTTCCTCTATGGAACGGGGTCTGCTTTGAATGGCGTATGTGGTGTAGGATGAGGATCATCTCCACGTTCTTTGCTATGTAATTTGAATTGTGGCTGAATTGGTTGGCGGTGACTCCCTCCTATCGTTCCTTCTGATAGACTCCGCCTCTCCGGGAGGCTCTTTACACTCATGTTGCTGCCGTCCTGCCAACTAACCGATTAAGCTGTGAGATGTTCCACCAGGTGTATGTTAGCATTGCATGTCGTCGCTGTCCAAAGAAAAACAAGTATCTCCAAAATGGCAACTTTACAGGAGAGGCCAAAAACCTCACTTAACTTTAATGTAAGTCAATGGAACCAGACGTCTTTCCAAACAGTTTTGGACCATTTCTGTTGATTCAGTCATCATGAGATTTTCACACAGTGTAAACGGCAGCTGTTCTGTTCAAATGATGCATAAAAGTAAAAATGGACAAAAGTGGAGATACATGTTTTTCATTGGACAGCCACGATATACTGACTTCCATCCATCGAATTTGACTACTAGGAATTCCTGCCTGGAAAAAAAAGACCCGTGGTTTGACTCACACCTCCTTTTTCCTCTCCCTGTTGTTTGTGTGGCAGTGGTAGACCTGTACACCTGTGAGATCAACTTCAACACGGTGCGGCTCATCGCTGTCTTCATCATCTGCCTGGGCTTTCTGATGCTGCTGCTGCCGGAGGACTGGGACCAGTGCCTGATCCAGCTGAGCACCAGACTGCGCAAGCGGGAGCAGCACGAAAACCCGAGCCCGCCCGAGGCGGGAGCCGGCTCGGCCTCAAACTGGAGCCGAAGGACCAGGACCTCCATGTCCACGTTCACACACTGACATGGGACACAATGATGCTAACTGGCTCTTTTTTTTTTTTTTTTTTTTACACTAGCTTCGGGTGACTGTTAGCATAGCAGCCATAATAACCCAGCCATCGTATTCCCCTGACCAGCTCAGTCCTGCTCGAGAGGGCTCCATCAGCATGGCTGTATGACCATATTACCAAAGCGGTGGACCGTCTCATCGTCCGCGAAGTCGCCTTCCGGAGCTGACGGGGAACCCCACCTTGATCTTCCGATACTCCAGCTTCAGAGTGGGTTTGGTGTTACGTGCTCCGTATCTTGCCAGGGCCACTCTGAACGTCTCAGTTACCATTTGGTGGAAATCCCAACGCTGACTCCACACCGGCTTTCCCCCATTGTGCCATTTCTTTCTGGTACCCGGATCGTTCCCAGGTATGACCTGGTGTTCCTCTCTTTCCTGACCCGAGTCAATCACCTGCTGTCCAACTAACAGAAACACTGTTAACCAGCAAACACTTGTACCCTACCCGCCTCTCTGGTGCAATAACTGCCTTCCGCACCATCAGTGCCCTCACTGTGTAGCGTGATTGACGCGAGCTGCGACCGCTCCCGACAAGAACATCCGTCTGAGGCGAGCGCCGCTTAAAGGGGACTTCCACCAATGCAGTCTCAGCCGAGCTAAACCACCGCGGTGTGAGGAAGGAGTCATTCAGAGTGGGCTTGGTGTGCCCAATGTGGGCAGCTCTGCGTTATCGTACTGGCATAAACTGGCCAGAAGCCTGTTTGTAGAACCATGCTCGCTGTGCGTTCACCCCAGCCCCCGCTCGCCAGTCTCTCTGTAGGTCACTGAGGTCATCTTACGGTGGGTAAGGGACATTGGAATGAGGTGGCGCTCATCACGGTCAGTAGAGAGTGGATTTGGCCCTCTGCCAGTCTGTAGCTGTGTTGTCCTGTGTGTTGGCTGCTGGGCCTTGTTCTTATGAACCAGACGCTCACTGTATCTGCCAGTGAAGCTAGAACCCGACCTTCGGTTCCTCACTGAGAACCTGCTGTACATGTGGAGGTGCTGGTTTAGGAAGGAACTGGAGTGGCCTCTGATTTAGTTCCAGAGCTGTGTATTTGAATCAGTTGATGAGCGAAGGGGGTCCCGAGGCAAAACAGCCCCCACCCCGCCTTATAATTCAACCCGTGGTGGAAGGATACGTGCAGAGTGAGCTACGGTAAAATAGTCCCCCAAAGAAAATTTGGTATTTTGAGATTTTAACACCGTCAGCATTCCATATCATACCGGAGAAGGTTAACTAGATGGGGGGGTGGGGTAGTAGATACCACCAAACCACTCTGAATGGCACTGCTTACATCTCCACCTCTAAACATACGCAGAATTTGAGTGGGATTCCCGTTTAGCCCGAGAGAGGCGAGCCCAAGGCCAGTAAGAACATCCACCCAACTCCGCCCATACAGAGTCTCCAGAGCTTTGACTACGGCCTTAACTTCTCCCTGCCTGCTGCCCTTCCGACAGAGACTGCCATGCTATCCACCGCTAACAGTCACGCGCCGCTAACACCTAGCACTGGGTTAACCTCACTCGTCTAAGGCTGAGCATGCCTAGCAGAACTGGTCCGAACTGGTCGACTACGCCAACACCCATAACAGACATGATCTTCGCCCAGTGCCAAACAGGGGACTTACTACGGGGACGGTCTTCGGCCCAAAGATGTTTTCCTCTCCTCCACCACTTCACATGACTCCGGAACTCTGGCTGATCATGGACCAGGATCTCCGTCCGAAGGAGCGCGGACATCCAGGCTGTTTACATTGTCATTCCGTATCAACCGTCGTCACTTGTCTTGCTTGAGTACGTGTTAACCACTGTGAGGCTACTTCAGGGTCAGGTGGCGCCGCCGTCGCCACAATGAAAACGGGCATTGCCGGAGGTTTGCGGAGACGGCCGAAAAACGCGGGGCTGCGTACCCGCCGCCGGGAATGTAAACGACCATAGAGTTCTTGTAACGCGCGCACCGACACAAACGTGCTTTTACGGAGAGGGTGACCGGGACTAGTGCCGTCTCCGGCCCACAGCGCTTCTTGCACTCATGAATTTCCCATGTTCCCCAAAAATGACTTTGCAGTGCGTCATGTTTCCGATTGTGTTGTTTATCTTTTGTTTGGATTTCTGCGTCCGTAGGGCCAGCTCGGTGGGAAGGGAAGACGTTAACGAGGAAGCGCATGCAGAAACGACCAGAAGGGGGAAAAAAAACGAACAGCTAGCGGTCCGCTTCACTGCCTTTTCTTCAGCTCGCAATAGGAAATCATCAGCACTGTCTCCCATTGTCATTGTTCCAATGACAATAAGTACGATATTGTATTCCTTTGGAATTTTCGCTAGGAATTATTGTAAACCTTTGTAAGGAATGACAATTTTTACACGGAAATGCAACATACGATGAACACAATTCAGGAAAACGAAAGAAAAACGAATAAACGACAACGTCATTTATTAGACCCGCTGTGTCTTTGTTGTCATCAAATATGGCGTCACCAGTATTCCATACTTGGGTGGGAGCACTCAATGATGACGAGGCCTACAATGCGACTCTGGATTAGCCTGCCGAAACAATTCCACGGTGAACGTCGGCAGTAACTGATGCTACGGCGCTCCAACAAGACATACAGTTCACGTACGTTCTTTTTCCCAGGTAGCGTTTGGTCTTCGGAAAAACAGTTTTTCACAGGTAGGTTATTAGGAAGGAAAACTTGTATGCAGTGGTTTCATTCTGACACATTAGGGGGCGATGATGAGCATGGCATGGCTGTATATAGAGGGACTATAAACAGTCAGGGTTTTTCCTCAACAGCAGTACAGTTAGTTATGAAAGTTGAACATTTATACGCCCAGTAGAATCATTATCTTATTCATTTCATATCTAAAACTATCTCAGAGTTTCATATAAACACCATGCTAGTCAGCTACATGCTACATCAGGCAATGGACCAATCAGACAACAGCATGTTAACTGCTTAGCCAATGAGGAGTGGTGTTAGAAGGCGAGAAGGACGGCTCCAGAGTCAGGTAGGCTGATCAGACTTTATTCTGAAATGAAAGGAAGCTGTTATTTTAGTAAACGGTGGGAAAATGGAAAGATACAAGACCAAAACAGAAACAGTGAATCTTCAGCAAGACCAGATCTGCTCAGAGCTCCGCTTACAAACCTCAGGAGGGCTTAACTGTTCATCTATCAAACATTAATGTGCAGGATATTCACTAAAACACTCTGTAGCTGCTAGCATACACACTAATAGTGTTAGCATTAGCGTCCTAGATAGCTAACAGCACCTTTGTGAAGTGTTTACACAGTGATACCTGTTATAAATATCAATGTTCTAGCGTTCTAGACTCCATTCTGGTGCTCTTAGAGCAGAACTAGGGAACATTCAGATCACCTACAGTCCTGGCTTTTCTCTTCTTGGGGAGTTTAGTTCACCACTAGTACCTTTATAAGGGCCGTGGTTCTTGTGTTGGGGTTCCAGATGAAGAGGAGAGGAGATCTTACCGTGTAGCTTAACAGCGACTCTTACATCTATAAGCCCTGATTAGTAATGAACCTCACCTGCTGCTGCTGCTGATGAGGAAGGACAGTGCAGAACTACAAGGGCTAGCAGGCTAGTTGTTAAAGTCAGCTGTTGGCAACTGGATGGTTGTTGGAAGTCCTGCTTTGATTTTGATGGTGGCAAAAGCATTGAGACAAATGTGGGACAGTGGTGTAAACCATGTGCCTGAGACTCCACGGTCAGGAGGTTATCGGTTCAAATCTGATCAGGGTCTCATGGAGAGGGGCCTATACACAGGGTGAAGGTGAATGATGGATGGTTGAGGTGTGGTGAAGACGAAGAGAAGGCTTCTGCCACCAACCCACAGGCTTGCCTTTTTTTCTCCAACCTGTTAATGATGTTTTCTCCAGCATGAGAACCAAAGCTGGACTTCCACCAACAGCATGTCCAATACACACCCCTAAACCAGACGTCCACAGACCCGTCCCCCATTTTTTAAGATTGGTCTTTGTGTTTCCCACCATGGACACATGATCAACCAAAGCCTTAGGCAGCCGGGTGTGAGCCAACAACCTTACGGGCTCCAACACCTCACTTACACCAGGGGGCCGCCAGCTCCTCACAAGATCTCCTTCCTGTTGGATATTTGACTTTGTGTATCTGTCTGTGCTCAGCAGCATCTTCATCCAGCATCACTACAGGACCTGTTGATCGAGCACCTGTTCTTGACACTGTGGACTGGTGAGGACCTCACTCAGGCTGTTATGACTGCCTGTCAGTCTTCAGGATAAGAGACCACCATAAACCTCTCAGTGTAAAACTGGATGGGTTTTTGTGGGGAGTGGTGCAGTTCTGCATTTTAACCAGCAGATGGCGTGGTTATATATTGTCACCAGAGGGTGGTGCAGTTCTGCACTGTCACCAGCAGATGGCGGGGTTCTGCACTGTTCCTCCGCATCACCAGCAGCAGGTGAGGTTCATTACTAATTAGAGGCTTATAGATGGAGGAGACGCTGCTAAGCTACACCGTAAGCTCTCCTTCAACTGAAGCTAACTCAGCTTAGCTTACACAAACCTCAGGTGGAGCTCTGATTGTTGGTTAGCTTTAGTTTGGAGGAGTGAACTCCTGTTCCCTTCATCTGGAACACCAACACGAGAACCATGGTGAACTAAACTCCCCAAAGAGACAGGAGCCAGGACTGTAGGGGATCTGAATGGTTCCTAGTTCTGCACTAAGAGCACCAGAGTGGAGTCTAGAACGCTAGAACACTGATATTTATACAGCTAGCACTGTTCCAATCTGGCCTCACCTTTCTTACTCACGTTCATGAGTTCATGGCACTGAGATGGAGCTGCACCAGGAAGATTGTGTGCCTGTGTCAGGCAGGTGCAGTAGTCCCTGTAGTGTGTTTGTACACTGCTGGGGGAAACAGTTCCTCTCTGGGATCAATAAAAAGATCTAGTGTGATCTATCTAGCACATGAAGATGGGTAAGGCCTTGTGGGACAGTGGTACAAGCTGTGTGCCTGAAAGCAGGAGGTTGTGGGTTCTAATCCTCCTTTAAGCTTAGCTTTTCATGGTGAAGAGGAGAAACACCGAGACTAATGTTTAAAAAGTACAAGCTGGGTCTGAGATCCTGTGGCTCACTGGTAGATGCCAGGCCTTTGAGATCAGGAGGTTGTCGTTTCAAATCAGGGTCTTATGGTGAGCAGCATGTGCACAAGATGAACTGGGCTGTGTGAGCAAAGCTGAGAGGGAGGGAAGTATAGGGCAGTTTCTTCTCAAAGTCATATATCCAAACCTGAGTCTTTTGTACAGAGCTGGTGTTGAGAAACACAAAGACACATGTGTTTAAAAGGAGCAGCTCAGTGTGAGGTATAGTAGGTCAGTGGTAGAAGTCATGTAGTGGGTGTCAGAAGGTTGTGGGTTCAAGTCCTGCTTTGATATTTCATTGTAGAGAGAACATCAAAACAAATGTTTAAAAAAAGCATGGCTAGGTCAGGGGTGTGTGGTGCAGTGGTATAAGCTGTGTGTCAGAGAGCAGGAGGTTGTGGGTTCTGATCCTCCTTTAACCTGAGCTTTTCATGGTGAAGAGGAGAAACACAGAGACTAATGTTTAAAAAGTACAAGCTGTGTTTGAGATCCTGTGGCACACTGGTAGATGCCAGGCCTCTGTGATCAGGAGGTTATCGGTTCAAACCCTGATCAGGGTCTCATGGTGAGGGGCACATGCACAGGGTGAGGGTGGATGGTGGACGATGGATGAGTGAGGTGGGAAGGGAAAAACCAAAACCCAAGAAAGGGGGGAAGCATAAGGGGCTTCCCCCCTGGGCCTCCCAAGAGAAGGAAAGCAGGGGTTATGGAACTGTTTACAAGCAGTTTAACTATATTAATACCAATAGTTACTTTCTGAACTAATTAGTAGATTACTAATTAGTAGATTACTAATTAGTAGATTACTAATTAGTAGATTACTAATTAGTAGATTACTAATTAGTAGATTACTAATTAGTAGATTACTAATTAGTAGATTACTAATTAGTAGATTACTAATTAGTAGATTACTAATTAGTAGATTACTAATTAGTAGATTACTAATAAACTGGTAGTTGAGAGTTCCATAACCCCTGCTTCCTTTCTCTTGGGAGGCCCAGGGGGGAAGCCCCTCATGCTTCCCCCCTTTCTTGGGTTTTGGTTTTTTCCCCTCCCACCTCATTCATCCATCATCCACCAGCCACCTTCACCCTGTGCATGTGCCCCTCACCATGAGACCCTGACCGGGATTTGAACCGATGACCTCCTGATCTTGGAGGCCTGGCATCTACCAGTGAGCCACAGGATCTCAAACACAGCTTGTACTTTTTAATCATTAGTCTCGGTGTTTCTCCTCTTCACCATGAAAAGCAAAGCGTAAAGGAGGATTAGAACCCACAACCTCCTGCTCTCGGGCACACAGCTTATACCACCATACCACCAAGCCCTGTCCTGGTCCTCCTTTTTTTTAAACATTTGTCCTGATGTTTTCTCTACAATGAAATATCAAAGGAGGACTTGAACCCACAACCTTCTGCACCTCAATACATGACTTCTACCACTGACCTACTAAACCACACACTGAGCTGCTTCTTTTAAACACATGTGTCTTTGAGTTTCTCACCACCAGCTCTGTACAAAAGACTCAGGTTTGGATATCTGTCCTGTATTTCCCTCCCTCTCAGCTTTGCTCACACATCCCAGTTCATCTTGTGCACATGCCCCTCACCATAAGACCCTGATTTGAACCGACAACCTCCTGATCACAGAGGTCTGGCATCTACCAGTGAGCCACAGGATCTCAACCCCAGCTTGTACTTTTTAAACATTAGTCTCGGTGTTTCTCCTCTTCACCATGAAAAGCTAAGCTTAAAGGAGGATTAGAACCCACAACCTCCTGCCCTGAGGCACACGGCTTATACCACTGTACCACAAGGCCTTATCCAGCTTGGGACGCTAGAAAGATCACACTAGATCTTTTTTATTGATCCCAGAGCGGAACTGTTTCACCCAGCAGTGTACAAACACACTACAGGGACTACTGCACCTGCCTGACACAGGCACACGGCCTTCCTGGTGCAGCTCCATCTCAGTGCCATGAAGGTGAGGCCAGATTGGAACAGTGATAGCTGTATGAATATCAATGTTCTAGCGTTCTAGACTCCACTCTGGTGCACTTAGTGCAGAACTAGGAACCATTCAGATCCCCTACAGTCCTGGCTCTTCTCTCTTTGGTTCACCACTAGTTTCTTTATAAGGGCCATGGTTCTCGTGTTGGTGTTCCAGATGAAGAGGAGAGGAGTTCAGTCCTCCAAACTAAAGCTAACCAACAATCAGAGCTCCACCTGAGGTTTGTGTAAGCTAAGCTGAGTTAGCTTCAGTTGAAGGAGAGCTTACGGTGTAGCTTAGCAGCGTCTCTTCCATCTATAAGCCTCTAATTAGTAATGAACCTCACCTGCTGCTGGTGATGCGGAGGAACTGTGCAGAACCCCGCCATCTGCTGGTGACAGTGCAGAACTGCACCACCCTCTGGTGACAATGTATAACCAAAAATGCTGAACTGCACCACTCCCCACAAAAACCCATCCAGCTTCACACTGAGAGGTTTATGGTGGTCTCTTATCCTGAAGACTGACAGGCAGCCATAACAGCCTGAGTGAGGTCCTCACCAGTCCACAGTGTCAAGAACAGGTGCTCGATCAACAGGTCCTGTAGTGATGCTGGATGAAGATGCTGCTGAGCACAGACAGATACACAAAGTCAAATATCCAACAGGAAGGAGATCTTGTGAGGAGCTGGCGGCCCCCTGGTGTGCGTGATGTGTTGCTTCGATTCTCAATAAGGTAAACTGTCAAGTAGCCATCTTTGTCAGATCACTAGGTGGTTGGTTGAGGTTGTCCTCTTAGCTTTTCATGGTGAGGAGAGGTGGAACGCCGAGACCAATGCTTCATAAACGCAAGTTGGTGTGTGGGTTAATGGGTTGGTGGTGAAAGTCATGTGTTGGCCCCCATAAGGCAGTGGGTGGAGAAAACAACAAGACAAATGTCTTTTATGATAAAAGAGGATCAACAGGTCCTGGAAGCCCAGTTAGATGCACAAAGTCAAATATCCAAAAACAAGAGATTTGGCAGAAGAGCAAGTGGCCTACTGGTGTAAGAGTTGGGTTGGAGTGCTGAAGGGTGTGGGTTCAAGTCTGACTTCGGGCTTTGTTATGGCATGGCTTTACTCATGGGAAATACAAAGATAAGACACCACCATTGGGGCTTGGTGGTAGAAGATGTGGCTCTTCGACCAGATGGTTGCTGGTTCAAGCCCTGACTTGAGTGTTTATTTTCATGGTTAAAGGTGGAGAAAAGTACAGGCTGCATTTGAGATCCTGTGGCTCACTGGTAGCTGCCAGGTCTCCAAGACTAGTAGGTCATTGGTTCAAGTCCCAATCGGTGGATGAAGGTGGATTTTCTTGGATTTGCTCTTCAGCCTTCACCCCTCCTTATAAATCCATCTTCATCCTGTGCCCCTCACCGTGAAACCTTGACCGGGATTTGAACCGATAACCACCTGCTCTCGGAGGCCTGGCATCTAGCAGTGAGCTGCAGGATTTCAAACACAGCTTCTACTTTTTAAACATTAGTCTCGGTGTTTCTGCTTCACCATGAAAAGCTAAGCTTAAAGGGAGATTTGAACCCACAACCTCCTGATCGCAGGCACATGGCTTATACCACTGTACCACACACCCCTGACCCAGTTGTGCTTTTTTTAAATATTTGTCTTCATGTTTTCTCCACCTTTAACCATGAAAAGATAAACTTGAAGAAGGGACTTCAACCTACAACCTTCCCGGTCTTCGGAACATGACTTCTACCACTGATCTACTAAACCACACTCAGAGCTGCTTCTTTTAAACACATGTGTCTTTGTGTTTCTCAGCGTGAACACACAGGAAACTAAATTCTTAAGATGCTAGATTTGAACCAACAACCTTCAGCACACCAACCCGTCACTTACACCAGTAAGCCACCAGCACCTAGCCCAAACAGCTTGTTGTTGGATGTTTGACTTTGTGCATCTATCTGTGCTCAGCAGCACCTTCACCCAGGATCACTACAAGACTTGTAACATCGCCATTGGGCCCAAACAGTAACTACACCATGACTGGGTTTCTAGAGGATGGTAACCGTTAGTTACTTCCTGAAATGGTAAACTCTAATTTACCAGGTTACCATCAACGAGAAGCCTAGGACAGCAAACCAAGCTCAACCAACGAACCAACCAGCTACATCTGTTTGGCACCATGGTGGTACGTGTGGTGTGCTTTTTGCTATATGCAAGCAAGCAGTTTCAGTGAAGGACTCTCACTCAGAACTACAGTCTCAGACCAAAGCGTAAAACTGAACTCAGGACTCTACATGTTCTAGTTGTCTCTCACTGTTACGTTCTAGTAGTTCGGTGCTGGTGTTCTCACTCATGGTGAGAGCTGTTGAGCAGGTAGGTCGAATGTTCAAGCTTGATAATTACAGCCCAGCTGTTCTCAACACCTGACCACACTGTGCTGATTAGAAAACCCGTTGCTCATAAAGGAGCGAATCTCTTCATCGGAGTCAGGTCTGATCCACTCGTCCCAGCACGACACGCTAACATGCTACTAGAGAGTGAGCATTGCTAATAAGCTTCACCTGCTGCTGGCAATGAGAAGGGACGGTGCAGTAATGTCCTATCTAGTGGTGGCAGTACAGAACTGCACTATCTGCCCATGATGTGTAGAACTGCACCCTCTGGTGGTGACACTATAGAACTGCACCATCTGCTGGCGATGTGGATGAACAGTGCAGAAGTGCACTATCTGCCAATTATATGTAGAACTGCACCCTCTGGTGGTGACACTATAGAACTGCACCGTCTGCCGGCGATGAGGACGAACAGTGCAGAACTGCACCCTCTGGTGGTGACACTACAGAACTGCACCATCGGCCACCCTCTGGTGGTGACACTATAGAACTGCACCATAGCCCAGCGACATAGATGAACAGTGCAAAACTGCACCTTCTGGTGGTGACACTATAGAACTGCACCATTAGCCACACTCTGGTGGTGGCAACAGCTTACCCAACACACAGAGAACAGTTTACAAGGCTGTATACGTTCAGGCTCAACCACCCGCACCACTCTAAACATACTCAGAAAACAGGAAGAGAACCTAAACCACCATAACGCATCCTCTAATGACATAACTGCTAACAGCTACTGTTTCATGACCGGTTTTCTAAAGGACGGTGACTTTGATTCACTTCCTGACACGGTGATGGAGGAATATGCTAATTAACAGGCTACGTCACCATCAATGAGAAGCCTAGGGCAAGGAACTAAGCTGGACCAATCACAACCCTGCTCTGTTTGACACTGTTAAGTCCTATGGCTGGAGGATTTTTGTCGTGGGCTGGAGATTAGGAAACCAGTGCTGGTTTGAGTTCCTGAACCAACAGGACACAATGGATGTGCCTTCCAGACGCCCCTGACTCCCATCCGCATGCGGTAGACAAATTCCGATTCTGAGTCTAACGCGAATTCATTTCGGGCTCACTCAACGAGCGTCTGACAAACCCAGACCACATCACCGAGAGGACGTTTTCCTCTCCTCGTGGTTCTACCCAGTTAGCCCTCATTGATTCGAGAATCACTTTCACAATCACAGTCAACGATTTCTTACAGAACCAGAGATTTTATTATAATAAAAGAGCATTCCCAAACAGCAAACCGCACCTTCATATCTCCATACAGCCGCACAAAAAATAAACAAATAAACTTTATTCCAACCCCTTTAAAACTTCTGCCCTTCAGTTCTTCCTTTATCTGTCGTTCTGTTGGTCATTAGCGCTGTGACGAACATACCCATGATTAGCTTTAGCTGTTAGCATCCCATCACCTCACAAGTTATACAGGTGCGGGTGTTCCCAAGCTGGAGGAACACTTCGGAACTGTACCATCTGCCAGCGATGTGGAGGAACGATGCAGAACTGCGCCCTCTGGTGGTGACTGTACAGAACTGCTCCAGCTGCCAGGGAGGTAGAGGAACAGTACAGACCTGCACCCTCTGGTGGTGACTGTACAGAACTGCTCCAGCTGCCAGGGAGGTAGAGGAACAGTACAGACCTGCACCCTCTGGTGGTGACTGTACAGAACTGCTCCAGCTGCCAGGGATGTAGAGGAACAGTACAGACCTGCACCCTCTGGTGGTGACTGTACAGAATTGCTCCAGCTGCCAGGGATGTAGAGGAACAGTACAGACCTGCACCCTCTGGTGGTGACAGTACAGAACTACGCCCGCTGCCAGCGATGTGGAGGAACAGTGCAGAACTGCACCCTCTGGTGGTGACAGTACAGAACTACGCCCGCTGCCAGCGATGTGGAGGAACAGTGCAGAACTGCACCCTCTGGTGGTGACAGTACAGAACTACGCCCGCTGCCAGCGATGTGGAGGAACGATGCAGAACTGCACCCTCTGGTGGTGACTGTACAGAACTGCTCCAGCTGCCAGGGATGTAGAGGAACAGTACAGACCTGCACCCTCTGGTGGTGACAGTACAGAACTACGCCCGCTGCCAGCGATGTGGAGGAACAATGCAGAACTGCACCACCTGCTGGTGCTCATACATAATACAGAGTATGTGATAGATGTAGACTCCTCGTGTGTCTGTACTGATGTCAAATGACGTTATGGAGTCATGAACTCTGTGTTCCAGTGATGCTGATTTCTTTCTGACCTTTGCTATTATGTTAGCACCACCAGCGAGTGGTGGTCCACCTTAAAAGCTTGTATCAGCTACAAGGTGCCGGATATGTCTAATATGAATAGATGTATGTACTCTGATAATTCAAGCTGCCTTGCCCCTAGCAAGCTGGCCTCACTCACATGCTAACACCACACAGGTTACACAGGTGTGGGTGGTCCCAAGGTGGAGGAACACTTCCGAACTGCACCATCAGCCAGCGATGTGGAGGAACAGTGCAGAACTGCACCCTCTGGTGGTGGCAGTACAGAACTGCACCAGCTGCCAGCGATATGGTGGAACAGTGTAGAAGTGCACCGTCTGGTGGTGAGAGTACAGAACTGCGCCCGCGATGTGGCAAAACAGTGCAGACCTGCACCCTCTGGTGGTGACCATACAAAACTGCACCCTCTGGTGGTGACAGTACCGAACGGCGCCCGCTGCCAGCAATGTGGAGGAACAGTGTAGAAGTGCACCCTCTGGTGGTGAGAGTACAGAACTGCGCCATCTGCCAGCGATATGGAGGAACAGTGCAGAACTGCACCCTCTGGTGGTGACAATACAGAACTGCACCCTCTGGTGGTGACAGTATAGATCTGCGCCAGCTGGCAGCAATGTTGAGGAACAGTGTAGAACTGCACCCTCTGGTGGTGACAGTATAGATCTGCGCCAGCTGGCAGCAATGTTGAGGAACAGTGTAGAACTGCACCCTCTGTTGGTGACAGCACAGAACTGCCCCATCTGCCAGCGATGTGGAGGAACAGTGCAGAACTGCACCCTCTGGTGGTGACAGTACAGAACTGCACCCGCTGACTGGATGTGGAGGAACAGTGTAGAACTGCACCCTCTGGTGGGTACAGTACAGAACTGCACCCTCTGGTGGTGACAGTATAGATCTGCGCCAGCTGGCAGCAATGTTGAGGAACAGTGTAGAAGTGCACCCTCTGGTGGTGACAGTACAGATCTGTGCCAGCTGCAATGTTGAGGAACCATGTAGAAGTGCACCCTCTGGTGGTGAGAGTACAGAACTGCGCCATCTGCCAGCGATGTGAAGGAACAGTGCAGAACAACCTAGTTGTGAGAGACATGCAAACCGTTCATGAAAACCAAAATTTTAATATATGTCCCCCGATTTCACCATCACCAAACATTCTGAGGACACGTGTAGGTGCATCGGTGGTTCTAGATAGTAAACAGAATGTCTGGGTCTGTGCTGTAGACATGGAGACCCCTGGTTCCCATCACCACCACTCTGAACCACCTCACACCTGAATAGTTCCAATCCCAAAGACTGATCCGTAGAATTCCCCTTCTTAAACAAGACGTTCCAGTTCCAACACGCCGCAGTGCAGCCTCAGCCGATTTCATGCTCCACCCGCACCGTAATCTGGCCGTAAAAGAAGGTGGTCTGCCTCTCCTTCGTGGCAGCCGAACTCGGAAGTCTGTCCCGCTCTTGAGGCTTGGAGGGAAGCTGTAAGCAGTCCGACCTTTCCGATGCACTTCCACTGCAGTTATGGCAAAGGGAACAGGAGGAGGTGGTGGTGGAGACGGAGGAGTTCGCCAACGAGGACAAACTCCCAGGCAGGAGACCTTCGTTGACTCGTTCCCGGAACGTTCTGGGAAAAGGAGCGTTCACTGTGAAAAGAGAAGAGTAGTCCGATGGCGCCTGATGGGATCCGCCGTCTCTGGAACGCTGTTCCCCGTTAGCAGTGGTCAGATTAGTGGCGGTTACGTTAGTGGCTCCTCCGTCTGCTCCTCTCTCCACCCCCCTCCCAACGGCACCCCCTAACCTGGCTTGGAGCTTCTGCCGGAGGTTCTGCAGCGCCCCCTGGAAGCGCTTGCTGAGAAGGGCGTAGAGCAGCGGGTTGATGTCAGAGTTGAACAGCACGAGCCAGTAGGAGAAGGTGACCGCGGCGGGCGGGACTTGGCTCACTGAGCGCGAGAGGGCCGTCTCGGTGGCCTGCACCAGAGCGACGCTGATGTACGGCGTCCAGCACACGAAGAAGGCGGCGATGACCATGAAGAGCCTCACGATGCCGTGGTGGGGGTGGCCGGCCTGCTGGGCACCGCTACTCTGGAGATGAGCAAGGAACGTGTGCAGACGGCGGCTGGAAGGCTTGGGACCGCGTTCTCCCTCGGCCTGTGGAGCCGGATCTCCTGCCGGATCCCGGTGAGCAGCGTCGAACTGGGCCCCGGAAACAAACCTCCCGCTGACGTAGTACACCAGCCTGGAGGGGTCGCGGCGTTCCAGGTCTGCGGCCGAAAACCGGTGGGCCGATTGGGACTGCCCCCGGCTGCGCTGGAGGTGCTCCTCCAGGCTGTGGATCCTTCTGGCATGGTGGCGCGCCACCCGCACTATCTTCACGTAGCAGAAGAGGATGACCGTGGCCGGCAGGAGAAAGGACAGGGCGGCCATGAAGACCGTGTAGCTCGGACTGCTAGCCCAGTTGACGGCACAGCTGTACATGGGCTTCACAAAGCTGACGTTACTCCAGCCCAGCAACGGAGGAGAGCTGGTGAGCATGGCCTGCAGCCAGATCCAAAGCACGGCCGCTCCGGTGCGCCACACCGTGCAGCGCGAGTCGTACCGCAGGCAGTCCACGATGGAGTAGTAGCGATCCAGAGCGATGGCTGCGAGCGTGAGCACCGAAGCAGTGCAGTAGACCGAGGAGGTGTACCCCACATACAGGCACAGATCCTGCGGCACAAACCAAGACCACCTTTAGAGGACAAGACACAGCGAGCGGGTTTCAGGGGGTCTCCCCTCTAACGCCACATGAAATGTAAAAAACATGGGAGATGTGCCATGCTCACATTGCAGTTAAAAAATAGGGATTGAATGAGGGAAAAAATAAAAAAAGAGGAAAGGAAGAAGAATGACAAAAAGCGAAGTCAGATGATGGAAAAGGTTAAAATGAGGAAAGACGTAAAAGTGGGGAAACGTCACTTTGTCGACACCACAATCACGGATGACCGGAGGTTTCAACACAGATGAGCAATACACAGAACGAACAAGCGGTTAGACATACTTCCATCCCATTTGCGCCGTCACCCAGTCCACATGACCCTACCCTTTATTTCCTCTT
>JAMWET010004960.1:0-7500 GCA_024036415.1 Prochilodus magdalenae
CCCAAAGCTGCTTAGAAGGACGTCTGGTTCCATTGACTTCCATTCAAATTAAATGAGGTTTTTGGCCTCTCCTGTAAAGTTGCCATTCCGGAGATCGATAATATGTAGATGGTATAAGAGAACGTAACTGTGCAGCATCTATACCATATCTGTACATCTTTCAGTAACTGTGCTATATATCTGTGCAATTTAACATAGAAATTTTATATTTTCTTATTGGATTTTATCTTTTATTTATATATTTTTTTATATTTTTATTTAGATTTTATTTTATTTAGATTTTTCACCTAACGATAGACCTCATTTTATTTAATTTCTTGTATGTGTATTTGGTATATCTTGCACCTCTTGCTCTGTATCTGTTTGCTGTAGCGGTGCAGATTCCCCCATGTGGGATAATAATAAATGAATGACGATCTTATCTTATCTGTAAACGTGCTATACAACATTCACACACTAAACACGCTCCTCTCTTCTTCCTCCCATAGTCCTTTGCGCCCAAGGCCTACAGGCCAAGGACAAAACAGGCTCCAGTGACCCCTACGTCACGGTGCAGGTGGGCAAGACCAAACGGAGGACCAAAACCATCTTCGGCAACCTCAACCCCATCTGGGACGAGAAGTTTTTCTTGTGAGTCACTTTTTCTCTCTCTCGTCTGCGAGTGTGTGCTCTACAGTGGCATCTGTGCGTCGAGCATGCTCGTGCTGTTGGCTTGGATGCAGGTGGGGTGTTCGGGCATGTTTGATCTCGGCTTTGGGCTTTTAGGGACGGAGATGAAGTGCTGGTTCAGGATCAGCTCAGCCTTGCTCGCTCGGTCCTGGATCTGTGCTCTGATTGGAGTGTAAACAGAGCCGGATGAGCTGGAAAGACTTATGAAGATGGTTTCTTCGCAGATGCACTGTTTGTGGACACCTGCTCATTTAGTGCTTCTCCGGAAATGAAAGTTTGGGAAGACTGCCGGAAGGATTCTGTCTCTTTTAGCTCTTTACCTTGAAGTGTAGTTGTGGGTTTATTAAGTGACAGGTATTTCGGACATTGTAATGCACTATATGGCCAAATGGGTATGCCGAGCTCGTCCTGCCTATCACACGGCATATGAACGTGAGCTTACAATTCCCATTCCCTTAATTCAATAGGGGTCTTGATATTATGGCGGCCCCCACCTACTTTACAGCTAGAACAGCTCCAGCTCTTCTGGGAAGGCTTTCCACGAGGGTTAGGAATGTGTTTATGGGAATTTCTGACCATTCTTCCAGAAGCACATTTGTGACCCTGATGTTGGACGAGAAGGCCTGGCTCTCAGTCTCCACTCTAATTTATCCCAAAGGTGTTCTATCGGGTCGAGGTCAGGACTCGTGGCCTACTACTCTGTGGCTGAGTAGCTGTCGTTCCCAGTCGCTTCCACTGTGTTTAGAATCCCATTGACAGTGGACTGTGGAATATTTTAGGAAAGGTTTGTTTGAGAAAATTTTGGTATCCTATCAGCTTTTTTTGGTATCCACGCTGGAATTCACTGTGAGGGTCCTTGAGAGCGGGGGAACCCGTTCTCCTCAGTCTGCCATTGGGGGAGCTAGGTGCTAAATTTGTGGCACCGTAAGCTCTGATAATTTGTGTTAGTTGTTATGTAGGGGGAGGAAATCGGGAGGGCATACAGGCCTTTAACCTCACCCCACGCCTACCCGTTGAGAAAACGGAAGTAAAGTACCAGCTGCAGATAACTCATATTCACAGTGCTGATGGAAGGGTTGGCTTCCTAGTTCTCCAGCAGAATTAAGACGACCACAGAATTACAGATTACGGTGAAGACCTAGTTCCTCACATTGTGGCCTTCTAATCCACTTCAACCCCACATCTGGTGAGCAAGAAGAAAGAGAGAAGGTTCGGGGCTCCGACTTTAAGATAAGGGGTTTTTTTTTTAGAATATCCAACCCTAGGTCCTTGAGTGTAAGTGAGGTTATTGAAGCTGTCCTCAGTGAAATGTGCTCTGTTCGTGCTGGTCGTGTTGTATACGTTGCCGCTGTGCCCTTCGCAAACTGAAACACTTATCCAGTTTGTATGTGATGATGCCTTAAAGACAGTGTAGCTTTTATCTGCTTTACTGCTGGATGGGTTTCCTGGGAATGCACACTCACGGAAAGCTGGCATAGCTGGTCATAGCTCATTACCAGTTGTACCTAGTCCAATGCAGCTTCTAGGTGTATGTCTAGGTGTATGTTGGGAATGGTCTAGAATCGTCCAGGTGTATGTTGGGAAGGTCTAGAATAGTCCAGGTGTATGTTGGGAAGGTCTAGAATAGTCCAGGTGTATGTTGGAAAGGGTATAGATTTGTCCAGGTGTATGTTGGAAGGGTCTAGACCAGTACAGGTGTATGTTGGGAATGGTCTAGACCAGTCCAGGTGTATGTTGAGAAGATCTAGATTAGTCCAGGTGTATGTTGGGATGGTCTAGATTAGTCCAGGTGTGTGTTGGGATGGTATAGGTGATTTGGGAAGGTCCAGGAAGTCCAAGGTGTATGTTGGGATGGTCTAGATTAGTCCCAGGTGATTAGTCCAGGTGTATGTTGAGAAGGTCTAGATTAGTCCAGGTGTATGTTGGGAAGGTCTAGATTAGTCCAGGTGTATGTTGGGAAGGTCTAGATTAGTCCAGGTGTGTGTTGGGATGGTCTAGATTAGTCCAGGTGTGTGTTGGGATGGTCTAGATTAGTCCAGGTGTGTGTTGGGATGGTCTAGATTAGTCCAGGTGTGTGTTGGGAATGGTCTAGATTAGTCCAGGTGTGTGTTGGGATGGTCTAGATTAGTCCAGGTGTATGTTGGGAATGGTCTAGATTAGTCCAGGTGTGTGTTGGAAATGGTCTAGACCAGTCCAGGTGTCTGAGAAGGTAGATAGTCCAAGGGGTGTGTGCATATGGTCTAGAGGTCCAGGTGATGAGAATCTAGATCAGTCCAGGTGTGTGTGGTTGAGATTGGTCTAGTACAGTCCATGGTGGCATGTTGAAAAATGGTCTAGATTAGTTAGTCCAGGTGTGTGTTGAAAAGGGTCTACGAAGGTCCAAGGTAGTGTTGGGGAATTGTCTAGGTCCAGTTGTGTGTTGGGATGGTCTAGATTAGTCCAGGTGCATGTTGGAAATGGTCTAGATTAGTCCAGGTGTGTGTTGGGAATGGAAGCGTGTTCAGTAATGTGACTGCTGTGGGGAAGAAGCTGTTGGCGAGTCTGGTCTTGGTGGAATAGGTGCTCTGGTCTTTCTGCCCGATAGCTGGAGGATGAAGAGTCCGTTGGAGGTTTTGGAGGGGTTGTTTACGATGCTGGTGGCCTTGCAGATGCAGCGCTGGTGGTAGGAGGTGTCGATGGTGGGTAAAGTTACTCCAGCTACCTCCTTAGCCGACCTCGTGATCTGCTTTGGGCTCCTGTGATCCTAATCAGTGCAGCAACAAGAGGACTGAGGAATCCCTTTATTGTCTGTGGAGTGCAGATGAAATAAACAGCACCCAGATTAAAGGTGATGAAATGACTCTGCTTGTTTATGTACGCTGTGCTCCTGCCTTCCTCTAGAACTCCAGAAGATCATCTGATCACTGTCGTTACTGAGCCTCTGGAGTTCAAACGAACGCTCTCATCTGATTAAGTACGAGCGCCGGGATGATAGTGATGGTGCTGTTGTTCGTTGGGTAGTATTAAAGCTGATGAATAGCAGCTCTCCATCTCCTGATCAAAGAACCCCACTCACCAGAGATGGAGCAGTGCGATTCCGATCCTCACATGCCCTTCGTCCCTTCGTCAGAGATGGTGCAGAGAGATTTATGCCCAATTTAAGCCCTGTTAAATCTTCCCGGGACTTCAGCTGTAGTAACAACGGAGGCATTCCGCCATCGCAGTCTGGCGTAAAGAGGCTGGCAGCGTGAGTGCCCAGGTGTGGAGTGATGGAGGTTCATTTGTATGCTCCCTGGCCTCAGTGTGGCAGCAGAGGGGGATCATTTCTTATCGTGTTCCTGATGGGAGGCGCATTGCCTAGTATATCCTTGAGCCCCTCGGAATCATTTGGGTGTCACATTAGGGTGAAGAGTTAGTGTGTCACACGCCTCCATTCATATTTATTAAATCTCTCCGCCGGGGCTCGCTCCACTCTGACAGCGTGTGTGGAGAGAGACCGGGATCAGAGACCTGGGAAACAGGCTGGCACTGTGTGCGCTGCCATGTCCCGCCATAATCTCAGGAGCATCTCAGGAGCATCTCAGGAGCATCTCAGGAATGCTGACGTGATGGTTTTACTTCCTCCTGTCTATCTGCGTCTATCTAATAATTGACTGTTATATAACCTTCTGTCCTCCTCCTGTACAGTCTTTAACCTCCTTCTGTATCTGTCTATTGTATCTATCTATCTATCCTGGTCTATCTATCTGTCTATCAATCTGTCTGTCTAATCTATCTGTCTATCTATCTATCTCTCTGTCTATCTATGTATCTCTCTGTCTTTCTGTCTGTCTGTCTCTCTCTCTCTGTCTATTTATCTATCTATTTATCTATCTGTCCCTGTCTGTCTATCTATCTGTCTGTCTCCTGTCTCTCTTTCTCTCTGTCTCTCCGTCTGTCTTTCTCTCTCTGTGTCTCAGTCTCTTCTGTCTCCTCTGTGTCTCTCTCTGTCTTATCTGTCTATCTGTCTCGTCTGTCTCTCTCTGTCTCTCTGTCTAATCTACTCTATCTCTCCTGTCTGTCTCTCTCTCTCTGTCTGCCTCTGGTACTCTCTCTCTCTCTCTCTCTCTCTCTGTCTGTCTATTTCTCTATCTCTCTCTCTGTCTCTCTCTCTGTGTGTCTGTCTCCCTCCTGTCTCTCTCTCTCCCCTCTCTCTCTCTCTCTGTCTCTCTGTTCTCTCTCTCTCTCGCTCTCTGTCTCTGTCTCTCTGCTCTGTCTTCTCGTCTCTCTCTCTTCTCTCTCTCTGTCTGTCTCTCTCTGTCTCCATCTGTCTCTCCTCTCTGCTTCTCTCTCTACTCTCTCTCTCTACAAGTCTCTCTCTCAAGCTCTCTCCTCTCTCTCTCTCTCTCCTCTCGTCTCTCTCTCTCTCTCTCTCACTCTCCTCTCTCTGTGTCTGTCTCTCTCTCTCTTGTCTCTACTCTCTTCTGTGTCTCTCTCTTGTCTCTCTCTCTGTCAGTCTATTTGTCTATCTGCTTCTGTCTGTCAGGAGAGGCCTAGTGATAGTCTGCCCTGTCAGTCTGTCTGTCCGTGTGGGGCTAGGGATCTCTCTCTGTTGTCTTCTCTCTCTGTTTTGCGCCTGTCTCTGTAATCTCTCTGACCTCTCGATCTCAGGGCTGCCCGAGTGTCGTTGGTGCTCTCTGTTTCCTGTCCTCCCTCTCAGAGGATGAATAAGTAAAGCTGGTTATCACTCGCGCCGAGGCTTTTCTCAGATGCTGCGAACGCTGTCCTGTTTCTCTCTCTGGAATCAATCCCTCTCTCTCTTAGTGTTGCCCCTGCGCTGTCTCCTGGTCCTCTCATGTCTGTGTACGTCTGTCTCTGTAGCTCCGTGCGTGCATGTGTGTGAGTGTGTGGGGGCGTGGCAGAACATGCTTTCATCTGAACAGTGCTGAAGAAAGCAGGACACGTTTAGAGAATATCTCTATCTCCTCCTGATGGAGAAACGGTCTCTGGTCTTTGGTGATTACTGATTCTCTCAAAGCCATCTCTCTGTCTTCGCTTCTCCTGCTCTCCTTAGATCTGGTGGTCTGGAGTGACACTTTATAACCACCCCCTCCTCCCTCTCCTAATCTCATTCTGATCCTAATCAGAATCAGAGGCGTGTTATAGGTGCTGCACCAGAGGATTGTCAGTGTTGGGCTGGGATCCTCTGTGCGTGTTTTCTCGGGGTTGTTTTGCGCTGCTGTAATTACTGACATATCGAGGTCAGGCTGCCGAGTGTCTGGTGCAGGCGTTCCTGTGATTTCTCAGAGCTGAATAAGTAAAGCTGGTTATCACTCACGCCGAGGCTTTTCTCAGATGCTGCGAACGCTGTCCTGTTTCTCTCTCTGGAATCATTCCTGTTTATTAGTGTTTGTGTGGACATGTGTGTGCGTGCGTGTGAGTGCGTTTGAGTGTGTGGGGGCGTGGCATAACATGCTTTCCTCTGAACAGTGCTGAAGAAAGCAGGACACGTTTAGAGAATATTTATTTGAGAGAGAGTGAGAGAGATTGAGAGAGAGTGAGAGAGATTGAGAGAGAGTGAGTGAGTGGGTGAGTGAGTAGGTGAGTGAGTGGGTGAGTGAGTGGGTGAGTGAGTGAGTGGGTGAGTGAGTAGGTGGGTGAGTGAGTAGGTGGGTGAGTGAGTAGGTGAGTGAGTGGATGAGTGGGTGGGTGAGTGGGTGGGTGAGTGAGTGGATGAGTGAGTGGATGAGTGAGTGAGTAGGTGAGTGAGTGAGTGAGTGAGTGAGTGGGTGGGTGGGTGGGTGAGTGGGTGGGTGGGTGAGTGAGTGGGTGAGTGGGTGGGTGAGTGAGTGGATGAGTGAGTGAGTAGGTGAGTGAGTGAGTGAGTGAGTGGGTGGGTGAGTGGGTGGGTGAGTGGGTGGGTGAGTGGGTGGGTGAGTGGGTGGGTGAGTGGGTGGGTGAGTGAGTGGATGAGTGAGTGAGTAGGTGAGTGAGTGAGTAGGTGAGTGAGTAGGTGAGCGAGTGAGTGAGTGGATGAGTGAATGGGTGGGTGGGTGAGTGAGTGGGTGAGAGAGTGAGAGAGTATATATAGAGTTCATAAGGAGCTCAGTGTAATTTGAAGACTGATGGGTAAAACTGAATCCGGTTGATGAAAGCGGCTCGTCTCTGAGCATGGCTTTATCCACTCAGCCAAGCGTTGATACTCTATTATCGTAATTCATCTAATTCATCTAAACAGTTTCACCACTTAATACTAATCAGTCTAAGAGTCGACCTGCCACAGCGAGGCAGCTCTTCATGGGAGCGTATCTGCTGTTTCATTACAGCAGCTTGTTCTGTCTCACTGTTACAGCTCTGATCCATGTCCTGCTTCATTAGCTCCATGGTCCTGGATTGGGTTTATTCCCGAGAGGAGAGCTGACCTTTGCTCCAGGAAATGGCTCTGTGCTGTTTAAAAGGCTTCCCCATCTTCCCGGACTCAGTGTCTGTTGTTCCTCCACCCTTGTTCTCCACTGATTTGCTTTTGAACATCTCTGTTGCTTCATCTTTTGATGCCAGCCATCTGGAGTCACCTGTTGGCCAGGATGCTGTGCTGCTCGGCAGGGCTGTTATTATATACCTGTGTTTATTTTCAGTACAGAGAATTTCTCCTCCTCTACTTACACACTCACATGTTCTTTAGATTTGAGCTTTAGAGTCTGCACTTTCCACGCAATTCCCCAACATGGGAAATGAGCCTTCCAAACCCATTTGGCTAATGACATTGGGGTGGGCGGTTATTGATGTTCTGTAGTCGGTCCTCCGACGTCACATGACCCGTAAAGAATGGTGCGTGCTGAGCGAAAGAGTAGCAGTGATGTAAGTCAGCTGTTT
>JAMWET010004960.1:12500-32273 GCA_024036415.1 Prochilodus magdalenae
GTGCTGCTGGAGTGTTGAGACACTGTGTCCACTCACTGTCCACTCTATTAGACACTCCTACCTTGCTGGGCCACCTTGTAGATGGACAGTCAGAGACGATAGCTCAGCTGCTGCTGCACAGTGCAGTGTTGGTCATCCAACACTGGTCATCTAGTCCTTCATCTGTGGGCACAGGACGACGCCCACAGGATGCTGCCCCACAGGATGCTGCCCCACAGGACGCTGCCCCACAGGACGCTGCCCCACAGGACGCTGCCCCACAGGACGCTCCCCACAGGACACTGTTGTGCTGGATAGTTCTGGTTGGTGGACGATTCTCAGTCCAGCAGTGACACTGATTTGTCCAGCAGCACTGTTGTGTCTGATCCACTCACACCAGCACCACCCACACTAACACACCACCACCACGTCAGTGTCACTCTGAGAATGATCCACCACCCATGTAATCCGGGCTCTATGGTGGTCCTGTGGGGGTCCTGACCATTGAAGTACAGGGCAATACTGTATACAGAGAAACAGATGGACTACAGCTGAGCTGAATACTATGAGTGGCGCTGATTGACAGGGCAGTGAGAGTAGATACAGGGAAATGGTTGTTGGTGTGTGTTTTATTGAATGCTGTATTTTCACAGCAGGTTTGCAGGTTGAGTTTCAGAGACAGAAAGTTACAGACTAGCTCTGAAGCAGCCTAATATTGTTTCTGAGCTTCACAATAATAATAATAATAATAATAATAATAATAATAATAATAATGTTCGATAAACCATTATCTGCCACTACAGTGTAATGTCTCACTGTGTGACTGTAGGCGACACAATCTGTTACAGCACCACATATCAGCAGTCTAATTGGCCGCTGCTTAGGTCATTTGCATACAAATCATCTGGAGTTGCAGAGCACAGTGATTATATGCGCCAGCAGTCTGATGTGTCAGTTATATGTACACATTGTCATCTCTCGCCTCATTATAGCCCTGCACCGTGATCACATGCTCAGTTTTAATGTACACTGGCAGGAAAAAAATCAGTCATGCAAATCATGCATGATCATTTTGCATGACATCATCAGCCACATCACATGTACATGCCTAGAGGTTTAGTACCCCCAGGTTAAAACACCTTCCTGCATCCCTGGAACTACACCAGTATTACTATAGGAACAGGAGGCTCCGCCATCGGCCCTTCCCAACTACATACAGTTCAGGGTCAGTAATAATTGTCACCGACTGGAACAGAGCAGAGATCGCCCTAGTCCTTATTACGTATTCAATATTAACATGTACTGTAGCTATTTCTGTTATTTTGTCCACCTCCTGCTGATCATGCCTTTCAGTTGGTAAGGTTGCACTTCTCAGCACCATGGACAGCACCATGTAAGTCTTAGCACCATGGACAGCACCATACACTTCTCAGCACCGTGGACAGCACCACAAACGTTTCAGCACCAAGGACAGCACAGTGCAAAAAGTCTCACAACCATAGACAGCACAGTGCAAGTTTCAGCACCATGGGCAGCACCCCCCACTTTTCAGCACCATGGACAGCACCCCCTCCACTTTTCAGCACCATGGCCAGTGACACAGCAGGTGTATCAGGACCATGGACAGGAATATAGGCGTCTCAGCACCATGGTCAGCCTTGCTGTTGTTGCTAACTATCTAGTAAAGGTTATATAAATAAATAAACCACGTGACCGTCCTGATTAAGACCACTCTGAGGGCAAAGAGGAGTTCTTTCCAGCTGCGGAATTGTAGGAAGGTGTGGCTTTCTGTCTAAAGCTTAAGCCCCGCTCTGAATGGGCCCAGACTGCAGGAGACGGCATGCGCTTTCAATAGGCCTGATTCGGGGGCCTTAGTGCGGATAAGAGAGAAGCTTTACTGAAGAACCAGTTATGGTCCTTTTCTCCGCACTCGTTTGTAAAGGCTCAGAGACTCTGCTGCATTGTTTGATTCACTATCTCTCTCTCTCTCTCTCTCTCTCTCTCTCTCTCTCCCTCGTTCTCTCCCTCATTCTCTCTCTCTCTCTCTCTCTCTCTCTCTCTCTCTCTCTCCCTCGTTCTCTCCCTCATTCTCTCTCTCTCTCTCTCTCTCTCTCTCTCTCATATTCTCTCCCTCGTTTCCATAGTGCTGGAAATTCTCTCTCTCTCTCTCTCTCTCTCTCTCTCTCTCATATTCTCTCCCTCGTTCTCTCTCTCTCTCTCTCTCTCTCTCTCTCTCTCTCTCGTTCTCTCTCTCGTTCTCTCTCTCTCATTCTCTCTCTCGTTTTCTCTCTCTCATTCTCTCTCTCTCTCGTTCTCTCCCTCGTTCTCTCTCTCTCTCATTCTCTCCCTCGTTCTCTCTCTCTCTCATTCTCTCCCTCGTTCTCTCTCTCTCTCGTTCTCTCTCTCTCTCTCTCATTCTCTCCCTCGCTCTCTCATTCTGTCTCTCGCTCTCTCTCATTCTCTCCCTCGCTCTCTCTCTCTCTCTCACATTCTCTCCCTCGCTCTCTCTCTCTCTCTCTCTCTCACTCTCACTCTCTCTCTCTCTCTCCCTCTCCCTCGTTCTCTCTCTCTCCCTCTCCCTCGTTCTCTCTCTCTCTCTCCCTCGTTCTCTCCCTCATTCTCTCTCTCTCTCTCTCTCTCTCTCTCTCTCTCTCATATTCTCTCCCTCGTTTCCATAGTGCTGGAAATTCTCTCTCTCTCTCTCTCTCTCTCTCTCTCTCTCTCTCATTTTCTCTCCCTCGTTCTCTCTCTCTCTCTCTCTCTCTCTCGTTCTCTCTCTCGTTCTCTCTCTCTCATTCTCTCTCTCGTTCTCTCTCTCTCATTCTCTCTCTCTCTCTCTCTCTCTCTCGTTCTCTCCCTCGTTCTCTCTCTCTCTCATTCTCTCCCTCGTTCTCTCTCTCTCTCATTCTCTCCCTCGTTCTCTCTCTCTCTCTCTCTCTCTCTCTCTCATTCTCTCCCTCGCTCTCTCATTCTCTCTCTCTCTCTCTCATTCTCTCCCTCGCTCTCTCTCTCTCTCTCAAATTCTCTCCCTCGCTCTCTCTCTCTCTCTCTCTCTCTCACTCTCACTCTCTCTCCCTCTCCCTCGTTCTCTCTCTCTCCCTCTCCCTCGTCCTCTCTCTCTCTCTCTCTCTCTCTCTCTCTCTCTCTCCCTCTCCCTCGTCCTCTGGCTCTCTCTCTCTCTTTTTCTCTCTCTCTCTCTCTCTCTCTCTCTCTGTCACTCACCCAGTCTTTGCTTCACCTGTCAGTCAGTGACAAGCCCTCATGTGCTTTTGCCCCAGATACTATTCGCTGAGCACCAGACACTATTACGTCACCTCCAGGTACTATGTGGTGAGCACCAGACACTATTACGTCACCTCCAGGTACTATGTGGTGAGCACCAGATACTATGCGATGCTCATCAGATGCTCTACAGTGAAGGGTTGACCTCGCCTACACTTGGAAACCCCTCGAACGTGATGAACGCGTTCCCAGGATCGTCAGCACGTCCTCACATGGGAGCCTGTGATGCTTGTCCTCCTTCCATGCGAGAGGCTGCATGAGGCCATTGTTCTGCCTGGCAGGAAGCTCCATCTGTGGGCATTGCACAGCTTCCCCTCCCCCTCTGCTCTGGGCTGGAGGAGGAAACTACTCATTCACTCTCTCCCTTACTCTCTCACTTCACACACACTCTCTCTCTCTCTGTCATGATCCCTCTCTCCCTCTGTTATATATATATATTCCACTCTATCTTTGTCATTCTTCCTCACTCGGCCTCTCTGCTTATTTCTCTCTCTCTCTCTCTCTCTCTCTCTCTCTCTCTCTCTCTCTCTCTCTCTCTCTCTCTATCGAGCGCTTTCACAGTCATGGGGCCTGAAGCATGATGCCAATGTCTGGTGACAGGCCACTAAAAGAGGGAGGAAGAACTATTTCCTTTCTCTTTTTCTTCCATTTGCTTCCTTCGGTTTCATTCCCAGCCTCTCTCTGCGTTTGCTCATTTCCCCTCTAAAACTTCCTCTCCCCGTCGCCATTATAATAATGTATATGTACCAAAATCCTCCTCTGTGTTTGGACCAAACGCGGTAGTTTGTCTCTCCAGAGCTCACTGGCTGTGAGTTAAGCCACGCTGGTATGATACAGACGTTCTGTTGTGTGCCTTCATTTATTCATTTCATTCATCATCTGAACCCCCCATCCTCCTGGGTCATAGGGGATGCTGGAGCCTATCCCAGGACACATTGGGTGGAGTACGTGATTAATTACTAGTGATGCCCAGTGATATTGGAATCATATTAGTATCAGCGGATATTTGGTTTTTAAGACATAGTTGGCATTGTGCCAATGTTTAGGTTTCACTATATTCCAAACCCATATTTGACAACGCATAATACACTGTATCTACATTCACTGCCCATTGCATCAGCTCCGCTGACCCTACAGGACACTCTGTAGGTGTACAGGTCCAGACTGTAGTCCATCTGTTTCTCTGTGTACTGTATTACCCTGTTCTTCAATGGTCAGGACCCCCACAGGACCACCACAGAGCAGGTATGATGTGGGTGGTGGATCATTCTCAGCACTGCAGTGACACTGACGTGGTGGTGGTGTGTTAGTGTGGGTGGTGCTGGTGTGAGTGGATCAGACACAGCAGTGCTGCTGGAGTGTTGAGACACTGTGTCCACTCACTGTCCACTCTATTAGACACTCCTACCTTGCTGGTCCACCTTGTAGATGGACAGTCAGAGACAATAGCTCATCTGCTGCTGCAAAGTGCAGTGTTGGTCATCCTCTAGTCCTTCACCCTCCCCACAGGACGCTGCCTCACAGGACGCTGCCTCACAGGATGCTGCCTCACAGGACGCTGCCCCACAGGACGCTGCCCCACAGGACGCTGCCTCACAGGACGCTGCCCCACAGGACGCTGCCTCACAGGACGCTGCCTCACAGGACTGCTGTGTCTGATCCACTCACACCAGCACAACACACAGACTAACACACCACCATCATGTCAGTGTCTCTGCATTGCTGAGAATGATCCACCACCCACACCGCTCTGTGGTGGTCCTGTGGGGGTCCTGAAAGTGTCCTAAAGTGACTCAGAATATCAGTGTATGGCTATAAAATACACCGTTACGTAATGAGTGATGTATGTGCGGTTCAGATCCTCCAGATTAAGCACATTCACTCTTTTATTGGAGTCAAAGAAGGAGAGCATCATTTCTGCCACTTATATGGCCATTAATGTGGCTTTTAAAGCAGCTGCTTTGGACTAAGAACACTTCCATTATCTTCAGCTCCTGCTGCTGTAGAGAGCCAGATGTTCTTACCGCTATCCTTCTATCGTACACTAATGTTTCTTTCCCTGGTGTGAGGGTGAGTGGTGGATGATGCTAATGCAGTATGATCACCAGCCCCAGTGTGCCTTAGAGTTAAGAGGCATGTACCGTGTTTTTCTCATAATGTGATTCAGTGATGGACTGAGTTTCCTCCATTGTGCTCAAGCTGTCACTAAACTTAATAACTTTGCACTGTCAAAAAGCTTTACAGTTCACATGATCATTCTGACAGACTGTAATACACTACAGGAAGTGTAGGGGGTGATATGACCCACACGGTCATTCTGACAGACTGTAATACACTACAGGAAGTGTAGGGGGCAATACGACCCGCACGGCACGGTCATTCTGACAGACTGTAATACACTACAGGAAGTGTAGGGGGCGATATGACCCACACGGTCATTCTGACAGACTGTAATACACTACAGGAAGTGTAGGGGACTATATGACCCACACGCTCATTCTGACAGACTGTAATACACTACAGGAAGTGTAGGGGGCGATATGACCCACACGCTCATTCTGACAGACTGTAATACACTACAGGAAGTGTAGGGGGCGATATGACCCTCACGCTCATTCTGACAGAGTGTAATACGCTACAGGAAATGTAGGGGGCGATACAACTCACACGGTCATTCTGACAGACTGTAATACACTACAGGAAGTGTAGGGGGCGATATGACCCACACGCTCATTCTGACAGAGTGTAATACGCTACAGGAAATGTAGGGGGCGATACAACTCACACGGTCATTCTGACAGACTGTAATACACTACAGGAAGCGTAGGGGGCGATATGGAGTGTATATGCTCTTTATGCCTTCTAGGAAGAACTCGTTGCAGATAATAAGGGATCTTGTGAAAGTGAACAGGCTATGAGGTGTTATTATAACAGCCACGATATAAACCTGTAACAAGCTGCTGCGTGAACTGTTGAAGGGTTTCTTCTTTAATGCTAAGGGCTAATGGTGATTTGACCTGTTGGCTGGAGGTGGAGCTGCTGTTGGACTGTCAGGTCTTCCTTTGTGAATCATTGTGTGTCATGGGAGTGTGTATGTGTGGCTGCTAAAGAGCACGCTCCTGTTTTCCCATTCACTAGAGCACATGACCTTTAAAGACATTCAGGAAACAACTGTGTTAGCATTGTGTGTGGTGTGTGTGTGTGTGTGTGTGTGTGTGTGTGTGTGTGTGTGTGTGTGTGTGTGCGTGTGTGTGGTGTACATGTCTAGGTGCATTATGATTGAGTGTGTTTATTGTTATTGTGCAGTGAAATCAGATTAACATTTACCTGAATGTGGTTAGCATTAGCTTAGCGCTGTCTGTGCACAGCTGTACATGTGCTCACAGTCCTGATTGTTTTGTGTTCCAGCGAATGCCACAACGCCACTGACCGTATTAAGGTGCGAGTGTGGGATGAGGATGATGACATCAAGTCTCGCGTGAAGCAGCACTTCAAGAAAGAGTCTGATGACTTCCTGGGCCAGACCATCATTGAGGTTCGGATGTTGAGCGGAGAAATGGATGTTTGGTACAACCTCGGTAAGTGTCCTCAGCACACGTTACACATGGTGAAGCCCAGTCACTCAACCAAACACCTACCTTCTGCTTTCACTCACTGGCCACTTTATTAGAAACACCCACCTTGTGCTTCCACTCCCTGGCCACTTTATTAGAAACACCCACCTTGTGCTTCCACTCCCTGGCCACTTTATTAGAAACACCTACCTTGTGCTTCCACTCACTGGCCACTTTATTAGAAACACCCACCTTGAGCTTCCACTCACTGGCCACTTTATTGGAAACACCCACCTTGAGCTTCCACTCACTGGCCACTTTATTGGAAACACCTGCCTGGTTGTTCCACTCACTGGCCACTTTATTAGAAACACCTACCTGGTTGTTCCACTCATTGGCCACTTTATTGGAAACACCCACCTTGTACTTCCACTTACTGGCCACTTTATTGGAAACACCCACCTTGTGCTTCCACTCCTTGGCCACTTTATTAGAAACACGTACCTTGTGCTTCCACTCACTGGCCACTTTATTAGAAACACCCACCTTGAGCTTCCACTCACTGGCCACTTTATTAGAAACACCCACCTTGTGCGTCCACTCACTGGCCACTTTATTAGAAACACCTACCTGGTGCTTCCACTCACTGGCCACTTTATTAGAAACACCCACCTTGAGCTTCCACTCACTGGCCACTTTATTAGAAACACCTACCTGGTGCTTCCACTCACTGGCCACTTTATTAGAAACACCTACCTTGTGCTTCCACCCACTGGCCACTTTATTGGAAACACCTGCCTGGTTGTTCCACTCACCGGCCACTTTATCAGAAACTCATGTGTTGTGTAAACCGAGACAGTGCTCTCACTGTTAGATCTATAGTCTTGCTTTTGTTGAGGTTTTGAATGGAGGCTTGTGAATCTCGATCATCCCCAAACATTTGTAGGAATGCTAAAATACCCTCCTCATATGGCATCACCAGAGGACTCTCTCTAGCCGGAGATTCCATAACAGCTCCGAAATATGAAACTCACTAGTAAATTAAAGGAGGTGTTGCAGTCAGAGTGAATGATCAGAATGCTGCTGCTGACTAAAGTGGGTGTCTTGCTCTGTTTGGAGTAACGCTCGGTGCCGTGGGCTGTTTTTTCAAACCGCTGCTGCAGCAGTCACTAAAAAGAGCGCTCATTTACACCATTCTCACCCTTATCCCAAATACATGTTTGGTGTCTGGAGTTTGCCGCTTGAGTCTTAGCACTGGAGCTAGGAGGCTAATGTTGCTAATGAGTAATGGAAGCTAATTAGCATTGCCAATTAACACCATGCTAACTGCAGACTTCAATTATTTCACACTCACGTAACTCAGGGTGTTTAGTGATCTTTCATACACCTCCTTACGGTAATCTGTAAACAAGGACTAAAGCATGGACAGTAATCAGATTTGGCTTCCAGAAACGGCTATGGAAAACTGGAATAACTGGGATAGGGTTCAGAACCGTCCAGCACATTGTTAACACGAGGAAGAGTAGTGGAGCATCATCAACGTCATGGGAGAAATGTGGTCTGGAAAACATCATTCCCACAGGACCAGAACTCAGCGGATCGGGACTAAACAGCTGTCAAGACGACCACTTGTTAGTGAGACTAACCAGTTTCAGTCTGCTAGGGAGCCTAAGGACTGGACTCTGGAGTGATGGAGAAAGGTCATGTGGTCTGATAAGTCCAGACTGACCCCATTCCAGAGTGATGGGAGCGTCAGGGTAAGAAGGGAAGCCCATGACGTGATGATCTCATCATGCATAGTGTCCACTGTACAAGCCTCTGGAGGCAGGGTTATGATCTGGGGACTAAGGCTTCAGTTGGTCAGGTCGAGGCTCAGTAACGTTGACCACCTGCTGACCACCTGAATGACCAGCAATGGATTTGTTTTTTGTCTCTGACGGCACGGACGTATTCCAGGAGGACAGGGTCGAGACTCATTGGGCTCAGATGGGGAGGAATTAAAGATAACGGTGGTCCAGTAACATATTAGAGTGTCCAGGAGATAGAGATAGACCTATTAGAGACTCCAGGCAGGTCTCTGATGGTTAGGGTTTGCGGCCTGGGCTAACTGATGGAGTGTAAGCTTCTCCTTGGCTGCCTTAGCCAGTGGCAGCTCTCTAAGGAAGCTACCCACACTACTGACTAGCCTCTCTCCGGCCTGTGTGTGAATCTCTGGGTACTCCAGTGAGAAGGTACAGACACTGGGCGTACTGAAGACCTTGGCACTGTCCTTGTGTTGGGTAGATGTGTGTTTATCCATTAGCACTTCTCAGCTTGAGGACGTATTCAGGCCCCGGCTTATTTGCATTATCATGAGGGTAATAATTCCAAGCAGACAACAAAACCGCTTCAGTGAGTCACTCTGGATAAGAACACCTGCTAAACGCCATAAATATAAATGTACATAAAGCACAATGCCAACGAAATCTAGATCCTGTCATATTAGCGCTCCACCATTTAATTAACACCTACCTGCTCAGCTGAACACACTACACAGTGCTGTCTGGTAAGAGCTGCCTGTTCAGTTCTAACAGGAGATAGATAGATAGATAGATAGATAGATAGATAGATAGATAGAGAGAGAGAGAGAGAGAGAGAGAGAGAGAGAGAGAGAGAGAGAGAGATGGATGGATGGATGGATGGATGAATAGGTAGGTTAGACAGACAGATAGATAGATAGATAGATAGATAGATGGATGGATGGATGGATGGATGGATGGATGGATGGATGGATGGATGGATGGATGGATGGATGGATGGATGGATGGATAGATGGATGGATAGATGGATAGATAGATGGATAGATGGATGGGTCAGGCAGACAGATAGATAGAGAGATGGATGGATGGATGGATGGATGGATAGGTCAGGCAGACAGATAGATAGAGAGATGGATGGATGGATGGATGGATGGATAGACAGATAGGTAGGTTAGACAGATAGGTAGATAGGTAGATGGATAGGTAGGTTAGACAGACAGACAGATAGATGGATAGATAGATGGATAGATAAATAGATAGAGAGATAGATAGGTAGATAAATAGAGAGAGAGAGAGATGGATGGATGGATGAATAGGTAGGTTAGACAGACAGTCAGACAGATAGATAGATGGATAGATAAATAGATAGATGGATAGATAGATGGATGGATGGATGGATGGATAGGTCAGGCAGACAGATAGATAGAGAGATGGATGGATGGATGGATGGATGGATGGATGGATGGATGGATGGATGGATGGATGGATAGACAGATAGGTAGGTTAGACAGATAGGTAGATAGGTAGATGGATAGGTAGGTTAGACAGACAGACAGATAGATGGATAGATGGATAGATAAATAGATAGAGAGATAGATAGGTAGATAAATAGAGAGAGAGAGAGATGGATGGATGGATGGATGAATAGGTAGGTTAGACAGACAGTCAGACAGATAGATAGATGGATAAATAAATAGATAGATGGATAGATAGGTAGGATGGATGGATAGATAGGTAGGTCAGGCAGACAGATAGATAGAGAGATGGATGGATGGATGGATGGATAGACAGATAGGTAGGTTAGACAGATAGGTAGATAGGTAGATAGATAGGTAGGTTAGACAGACAGACAGATAGAGAGACAGACGAATGGACAGATGGATGGATGAATGGATGGGTAGATGGATAGACAGACAGACAGCGATAGACACAGACACTCTCTCTCTCTTGCTCACTCACTCTGTTCCACTTCCTGAAGGTGGGTTTAATATGACCGATATATTATTAATTGTTTTATTAAAAATGTAAACTGTATCCCTCTCTTCCTCCAGAGAAAAGGACTGATAAGTCGATGGTATCTGGAGCCATCAGGCTGAAGATCAGTGTGGAGATGAAGGGAGAAGAGAAAGTGGCTCCGCCCCATGGCCAGTACACGTGTTTACATGAGGTGTGTGAGTAAATACATTCGTTAACCAATTAAAGTTTCTAACTCCAGACACAAAGACCACGCCCTCGTCTGTAAATCACATTCACATGCGTTTGGGCGTGTTCATGTCTGGATAAGGCCAATCAAAATGATTCCCAGTATAGCGCCCCCCACAACCCAAAACCCAACCCCACCCCAGTACAACCAAAACACATAGTAGTACAACCCAATCTGCTCCTAGCACAACCAAAGCTCCTCCCAGTATGACCAAAGCCCCTCCCAGTACAACTCACACTCCTCCCAGTATAACCAAAGCTCCTCCCAGCACAATATAAACTGCTATCAGTGCAACACAAATTCTTCCTAGGACAACCCAGACTCCTCCCAGTACAACTCAGACCCCTCCCAGTACAACTCAGACTCCTCCCAGTACAACTCAGGCTCCTCCCAGTTCAACTCAGACTCCTCCCAGCACAACTCCAACTCCTCCCAGTACAATATAAACTGCTATCAGTGCAACACAAATTCTTCCTAGGACAACCCAGACTCCTCCCAGTACAACTCAGACCCCTCCCCGTACTACTCAGACTCCTCCCAGTACAACTCAGACCCCTCCCTGTACAACTCAGACTCCTCCCAGTACAACTCAGACTCCTCCCAGTACAACTCAGACTCCTCCCAGTACAACTCAGACTCCTCCCAGCACAACTCCAACTCCTCCCAGTACAACTCAGACTCCTCCCAGTACAACTCAGACTCCTCCCCGTACAACTCAGACTCCTCCCAGTACAACTCAGACCCCTCCCTGTACAACTCAGACTCCTCCCAGTACAATATAAACTCCTATCAGTGCAACACAAATTCTTCCTAGGACAACTCAGACTCCTCCCCGTACAACTCAGACTCCTCCCCGTACAACTCAGACTCCTCCCAGTACAACTCAGACTCCTCCCAGTAAAACTCAGACTCCTCCCAGTACAACTCAGACTCCTCCCAGTACAACTCAAACTCCTCCCAGTACAACCGAAAGTTCTCCCCATGACTCTTAGTCATAGTCGACGTGGTAACTGTCTGTGTGCGTGTGGTGTACCTGTACAGAACCTATTCCACTACCTGACGGAGGTGAAGAACAATGGAGCTGTGAAGATTCCGGAGGTCAAAGGTGACGAGGCGTGGAAGGTTTACTTCGATGACGTGTCTCAGGAGATAGTGGACGAGTTTGCCATGCGGTTCGGCGTGGAGTCCATCTACCAGGCCATGACGTGAGTGTCTCTGCTCTGGTCTTAGCGTGATCTGGTGATCCCGTAGGCAAAGCGGGCTCAGGAATCCCACCATCCACTCGATCCCCACACACACTGTGTTTTGATGTTAGGAGATTTCCGTTTGGTGAAAGCCACTGAGACTCGGAACTGTAGGGCCATGTGTGCTAATCCTCCAGATTAGCTGGAGTGTGTAAAGCTCAGGCTGTTCAGCCCTGGTGTTCCTACTCCACGTGGAACTGAACACAAACCACTGCTGACATTGTTAGTCCCGGGGGAACACGTATCAGGTTTAACCTAACTCATTTACAACGGAGAGAGAGAGAGAGAGAGAGAGAGAGAGAGAGAGAGAGAGAGAGAGAGAGAGAGAGAGAAAGAGAGAAATAGGGGATGGTGGGAGATGATAGAGAGAGAGAGAGAGACAAATAGGGTATGGTGGGGGTTGATAGAAAGAGGGAAAGAGAGAAAGAGAGAATCAGAGTAAGTACGTAAGGGAATGAATGAGCGAAACACAGTGCATTGTTTCGCTCTCTCTCTCTCTCTCTCTCTCTCTCTCTCTCTCTCTCTCTCTCTCTCTCTCTCTCTCTCTCTCTCTCTCTCTCTCTCTCCGTCTTTTTCTTTCTCCCCTTTTCAATCCTTTCTCTCAGTTTTGTCTCTCTCCTCATCCCTCTCTCTCTCTCTCTCTCTCTCTCTCTCTCTCTCTCTCTCTCTCTCTCTCTATGTCTCCCTTCCTCTTCAACTCTCTCTTTCTCTGTCAGTCTTTTTCTTTCTCTCCCTCTCCCATCCTTTCTCTGTTTTGTTTCTCTCCTCATCCCTCTCTCTCTGTCTGTCTCTCTGTCTCTCTCTCTCTCTCCCATCCTTTCTCTGTTTTGTTTCTTTGTTTCTCTCCTCATCCCTCTCTCTCTCTGTCTGTCTCTCTGTCTCTCTGTCTCTCTCTCTCTCTCTCTCTCTCTCTCTCTCTCTCTCTCTCTCTCTCTCTCTCTCTCTCTCTCGTCTCTCTCTTTCTCTGTCTTTTTCTTTCTCCCCTTTTCAATCCTTTCTCTCAGTTTTGTCTCTCTCCTCATCCCTCTCTCTCTCTGTCGGTCTCTTTCTCTCTCTCTCTCCTCATCCCTCTGTCTCTCTGTCTCTCTCTGTCTCTCTCTCTCTCTCTCTCTCTCTCTCTCTCTCTCTCTCTCTCTCTCTCTCTCTCTCTCTCTCTCTCTCTCTCTCGGTTATTTGGAGTTGAGCTCTGCAGTAATTAATTAGATCTCCTGAAGTGTAGCTGCTCTGCTCTAAAGATTCTCACAGACACAGGTGTGCGGGTGTGTGCGGGTGTGTGCGGTTGTGTGTGAGCGGGTTGTGTGTGTGCGTTTCTGGAGATCAATCATGCTGGATCTCCTGGAGTTCAAATTCAGTCATATCGCACACACCTGCACACACACCACTATAGGAGGACAGCTACACCTATACACCACTGAGAAGACCTTGCTCTGCTCTACTGCTCATTGGAAAGGATCAACCCTCAAACCACAGGCCCTAACAGAGACTCCAGGTCTCATTCGGTCCAGCTTGGTCCAGTTTCGTGTCCTGCAGCTTTGGGTTTTCTTTAGATCAGTGTTTTCACCATCTAACCAAAGGAGCATGGGAAAGATAACCTGTTATGGAACAGACTCATTAATATGGTGCCCCCAACATTTACATACAACCACGACGGAGCTACAGAACCAACATGGCGGACCATGTGGAGAAATCCAGCGTTCCAGGCTGGATCCCAGCTGTCAGCAGCACATGGCTGATGTTCATCTTTAAGCCACACCAGCTAGTTGGCCTGCTATGCTAGCTAAAGGCTCAGAGAGTCCAGTGGCTCCTTCCCCACAGAAAAAGATCAGAGTTTATATAGCAGGGTCGTCAAATCTGTGATGCAGGTCAGCCCCCCTCACAGCAGTAGACAGGGAGAAGCTTAATGCTTGGCAAACTGGTCGGCAGAAAGGCAGTGGCCCCCAGCCGAGACAGGTGAAGCAGGGCATCAGAGCGCACAGGATGGGCAGTAGCTCCGCAGCAGACCACTCCGGCAAAGAAGAACGCACAGACAGTTAGCTCGGACAGAAGGACTGAGAGGACTATATGGGTTTAGCAGTTAGCAGGGAAGCTAATTACCAAAGGCTCAACTGAACAGTTAGGTTTGAGACCTGGGGCTGGAACATTGACGGGAAGGTTACTCCAAAGCTAGGGGGCCTTGTATGAAGAGGCTCTGCCCCCGTGTCAGTCATCTGGATCTTCTATAATTATTGAGAATCCTAGGGACAGTGCTGAGAGGACGCCATGATTCGTAGAGGATCGTGCCGTTTGGAGATTTTAAGGTGGCACAGCTTGGTGGAGTTAATTAGCTCCAAAATAGGATCTAAAGTGACGCAGCTCCCGATTTGACATGCAGTGTCCTCCTAAGTGCAGAAACGCTATCTATATGCAGGGACAAATTTCTTGGAGCTGCACACATGCACTTCCTCACACCTCTTAAAAAAATTAGAACATAATTACCTAGAGCAGGGAACCCCCGTAGTTCTACCTACAGGCACTTGATAGTCACTGAGATTTACCGGTGACCCAGCTGTGAGACCCCTGTTTCTATGACCCTCATGTAAGATGACTTTAGTCTGCAGTACATTCGTCCGTCATGGTCCAGGACACGCTGTTAAAAAGACGAGCACATGCTGAATCAAGAAAAGCAGCCAGTTTCATTTGTTCGCTCCAAAGACGTGCCTGAGCTGATAAGAGCTCTCCTTCATTTCCACTGAGTCCGTATGGATTAAACGGAATTTCTTCTATTCAGCAAAGCAGGCATCTGCTCCTGCCGCTCTGCTGTGCAGTACTGCATGCAAACCATGTTCCTGCCACCGCTGTAACGATTCTCAGTGGTGATCTTTCTTAAAACTGCAACTGCGTTTCTGGTAAACGTCTTTTCAGTAGAGCTGATTTTAATGGTTTGCACTGAGCAAAGTAAAAGTGAGCTCCTTCTTTGGATTTTCTCAGTCCACCTTAAGCAAACCTTGGGTAGTCGTGGGCTGGAGGTTAGGGAACCAGCCTTGTGACCGGAGGGTTGCAGGTTCGATTACCTCAGCTGACAGTAACGACTGAAGTGCCCTTGAGCAAGGCACCTAACCCCCAACTGCTCCCCGGGCGCCGTGGATAGGGATTCCCACCACTCCGGGTAAGTGTGCTCACTGCCCCCCTAGTGTGTGTGTTCACTAGTGAGTGTGTTTCACTTCACGGATGGGTTAAATGTGGAGCTAAATTTCCCCACTGTGGGATCAACAAGGGATTAAAGCTAAGCTAATAAAGCTAAGCTAAGCTAAACAGTGCAGGTGCCAGGGAACTTAAGCATGAGGCGTTGTTGTTTGCAGACTCAGCGAACAGTCCAAACTAGACTCTGGCTAGGTTCATGCAGCATCAAAAAACAAAGGAAGGAGATGAGGGTTGAAAGGCCATATGCCTCAAATTAGTAATCTGATCATTTTCGCATTACATAGCTGCGATGTGACATGTGACAGCAAACCGTTCATCTTGGTGCTGACCACGGTGCCTCCACACACAGATTCGTTGGGCGTCTGCACCAGGACTAAAGCGGGACTCGTCACTGAAGATGACCCGCTGCCATTCTGAGTCACACATGACAGTCTGGTACGACACCACTGCAGTCTTTGGTGACGGTGACGTGGTGTTAAGGACAGTCATGGTAACGGTCTGTGTGCATGTAGTCCTGCGTGGTGCAGCCGTCTGCCAGCACTGCTCACTGTTGGGTCAGTCAGGTACAATGATGAGGCCTGTCTTTGGCATCACATGCGTAGCCGAGCGTGGAACTTGAATCACTAGCATGTCTCACCACCTTCCCAACACGCTTCATTCCTGTCGGTTAACTCCTTCTGGGTGTAGCTGTTTGTGTAGCTATGTGTGTGGGTTATAGGCAGTGGGCAGCAGGTCATATGGGCACTGGCCTGGTTTGAAAGGGCACCTATATGCTCTGTAGAGTTTGCCACACGCTCATACACCCGATAAGGTCTCAAGTATGAAGAGGTTTGACCTTCACTCCGAGTTAATTAGCTTCTCCACCCAGCTGTGTGACCTCGCAGTCTCGGAACATGGTGCGACTGGACCACCTTGACTTGCTACGCTTTCAGAAAGAGATGGTTTCATTCATCGGCTGCTCTCTCACTCTTAGTCTCTCTCTTCCTCATTCACTCTTATCCTCCCTCTTACTTTCTCTCGCTCATTCCTTCTCCCTCTTTTCTTTCTCTTTCTCTCCTGGCATTAATCTCTCTCTTGTTTTCTCCAAGTTTTCACTTCCCCCCCCAGAGGAGCCTCGCCCCAGGCTAAATCAGAATAGATGAAATCAGATGCGAGGTGGTGTTGGCCTCCTGTTGCCTGGTCCGAGCTTTCCTTTACTCCTTCGCTTCGTTCCGTTCCCTAAATCCATCTTCACCTTCCTCATTTTTCAAATTCTTTCCTCCACGCTCCAGTGACCCGCACAACTCCGCCGTGGATCGTGTGTGGAAACGAAGCTCCAAGGTTTCCCTCCCACTCACCCAGCACAGACCTTCACACTCAGGCCATATCTGAAATATCTGCGCTTAATTGTCGGCTCCTGAGACCGCCCACTGCTGGCCAGGTGAACTCTCCTCTGTCTGTTCGTAAACAGTCCGGCAGAAATGTCAAGGCTGTGGCAGCCATGCTGGGTCTTACATGACTGAGTCAGAACTGATTAGCTTCCAACCGCTAAGAAGGAAAACCTCCATCCCACTAACTCAACATTCCTACTCTGAAAGTGAGCTTCCTTAGGGACTTTGGCTCCTCCCGTTTGAAATAAAGTAAGTCAAGATGGAACGGAAGGAGGGCATGTTGTGACTTCGCATCCCATGGCGTTGTTTCTTATTTTGCATCGTATTTAATATATTGGAAGTTGGAAAGAATGTATCTCAAGAACTTTGACTAAAGCATGGTGATGTAATCAAATCCGGTGCACGGTGGTGATCCAAACTGGGACTCTGCTTAGACTTTGAGGTCACAGGAACTACATAGCATTCCCACTTTTTCACCCAAGGACACAGGAGCCTGATGGGAGCACTGGATTAGCAGAAGTACGCACCAAACCCTGAAGGAGAACTGTTTCCATTATTCTGTCCAACAGGTCACATCAAACACAAAACAAAGTGACCGCTGTACCCTGTAAGGGTGGAGGTGGAGTGACACCAGGCCGTGTGATGTGTGACAACAAGCCGTTCGACCACGGTGCCTCCACACACGGATTCGTTGGGCGTCTCCACCAAGACTAAAGCGGGACTCGTCACTGAAGATGACCCGCTGCCATTCTGAGTCACTCCATGACAGTCTGGTACGACACCACTGCAGTCTTTGGTGACGGTGACGTGGTGTTAAGGACAGTCGTGGTAATGGTCTGTGTGCATGTAGTCCTGCGTGGTGCAGCTGCCTGCCGATGGTGCTGCACTAACAGGATGACTCTTGGAGGACACCACTGCTCGCTGGAGGTCTGTAATGGTGGATGTTGGGTCAGTCAGGTTCAGAGATAAGGCCCGTCCTTGCTTAGACGACGTCAAACCTATCCACTAAGTTTCAATCCTGCCGCTATTCTTTTGACGTGTGTAGTTATAGAAGATGCCATGTGACCTGTTTGTCCTTATAAGACCGATCTGTTCTATTCCCGTACCCGGGTTAGGTGGAGCTCATATCGTGGAACATGACTGGATCCACAAGGTGGGAGTTCCTAATTAAGTTGGTGGTGAGTGTAAAGCTGCTCAGCTGTCTTTCACCCAGCATGTCTTCTTCAGTACAGTCGTTACCCTCACCTAGATGCCCTCTAATTACCAACAAATCACTGGTAATAAGTCTGGAGGTGTGCTTCCGAAGCGAGCGTGCAATTAGCACAGTTTCCCCGCCGTACACACGGAGGGAGCCCTCGCCCATTAAGTAGACGGATGGACGTGATTTCAGCCGCTTAAACGAATAAATTCTTCTGCTCGTGGATTCGCAACGCTGCACTCCACGTCCAGTCCCAGTGGACCATAGGAGCGTAGCACTTCACGCTCATGTACTGTAAGTGGTCTTAAATACTAGCCTCTCGTTATTGGATGCGCTTGTGCAGTGTACGAATAGTGTTCACCATGAACTGAAACCACTTTATCATCTTGATATAATTTACATTTATGGCATTTAGCTGGCACTCTTATCCAGAGCGACTTACCGGGTTAATCACATTACAGGTGGGCCAGTGTAGTGTTAGGAGTCTTGCCCAAGAACTCTTATTGGTGTAGCACAGCGTAGTAACCCAGACCAGGAATCGAACCCCCATCTCCCAGACGGTGTGGTAGCTTGGTGGTGGGTAGTGGTCTTATCCTCTGAGCCACACCAACCAATATCACCAACCTACATCACCAACCAGTATCACCAACCAATATCACATCCACAGTGGTTCTCTAAGTTCTGAATATTTCATTTTTGGATACATTAAGCTCACCAGACAAACAATGGCCCACCTTTGACTGAAACGTACTTAACGGCGTGATTGGATTTGGCATGGACTGGACAGGTTTCTGGATATAGGCCGCATCAATGGTCAGACACTCTTGCATCAAAGATCAAATCGCACCATTGGGACAGATGTGGTGGATGCCCTCTCTGGCCCAGTTTCAAGGAGAATTCCCTGCAGACTGGGATTTTAGCCACTTGTGGTTGGTGTAGCTCAGAGGATAACACCACTACCCGCCAGGGAGTCACCACCACATGTGGGAGACTGGGGTTTGAATCCTGGTCTGGGTGACTATGCTGTGCTACACCAATAAGAGTCCTTGGGCAAGACTCCTAACACTACATGGGCCCACCTGTAATATGATTAACCTTGTAGGCCGCTCTGGATAAGAGCGTCAGCTAAATGCTGTAAATTCAGCTACTTCCTTCACACTATGGTCTTTGGCCACACCCACATGCAGTCACTCCTTTTAGCCAATCATTAACATCTGCTCTGGAGCCATTTTCCACACATGGAACGAGACATTCCCTGCACTGTAGCATCTCTTCTCAATCTATGGATCCCGTCACTCACAGCCCGCTGAGTTTTATAGCCCCATTATCTTTGTGCAGCGCCATCTGCAGGAGCCTGAAGTTACTACCACCTTAAACACACGAGGTCACTCATTTACGTCCTGAAAGTAGATTACATTATCCCAGCTGTGAAACATGGTGGTGGTAGTATCATGGTTTGGGCTTGGTTTGCTGCATCTGGGCCAGGCTGGCTCACCGTCAGTGATGGAACAATGAATTCTGAATTATACCAGCGAATTCTAAAGGAGACTTGACTGTCGAGAGAACGTGGGTCATGCAGCAGGACCATGACCCTAAGCACACTAATCGTACTTGCTACTTAAGAACTACCCCCTCCTACTAAAGAATAGCTGAAGAAGGATCAAGTTAACATTCTGGAATGGCCAAGTCCTTACTCCAATAGAAGTGTTGAGGAAGAACCTGGGAGGAATCCCACCAACATCCTAGAGTTAAAGAAGTGTTGTGTAGAGGGATGGGTTAAAATCCCTCCAAGCTGATGTGCAGGACGGATCAACCGTTAGCGGAAATGTGTAGCTGCGGATATAGTAATAAGAATCACAAAGCAGCTTCACTCACAGATATGAAATATTAGATGATTTTTCTCAGTAAATTAATGACCACGTCTAATATTTTTGCTGGATATATTTAACCGGGTCCTCTTTATC
>JAMWET010004961.1:0-19760 GCA_024036415.1 Prochilodus magdalenae
GACGCGTTCTGGTTTAAATATCGTTCTTCTTGGAGTCTCTCTTCGGCTACGATCACGAATCTGATCTCTATTCTCCGAAGCTCATGAGCCAAGTTGCTCTTGAAGGTGGAATTGATATAGCTGATGCTCGGTGATAATTTTACAATTGCGATTGTGACACTCAAACTGTACCCTGAAGGCATAACATGCAACTTACTGTACTTTCCCTGCTCTCTACAAGTTACACTTATATTGTTAGAAACATATGCTGACAGTGCATGTTTTGTGTATATTAGTGTATGGAGTGGCTTCTGCTATAAGGCAGGTGTAGTGCTATACTAGTGGTCGGGACAACCCAAATGTACATTTGTCTACATGGTTTCATCGTAAGTTGCCGCGTCTGGGTGACATCCGACTGTTATCCTGCTCACGGCAGAGGGAACCACACTTCGTCGTCCTTATCCTCTCTAACAAATGAGTAGGTTGCACGCTCGACACTTTACTTATGACAGTCCCGCACAATCCTATTCACCAATGAGAACTTGCCTAGCTATAAGTTGTTTAGTCCTAAAAGAGATAGTTACTCTGTTTTCTCTCGTGTCACAGTTGATCATGTGTTTTTTCTATAAGATTACACTGTCTGGCTCGAGCTGGGTTGTCTTGTTCCTTATTGACGTGTCGATAGTCATGTGTGCGGACACGAAGTGATTTGTGGTAAATATCCTAGTCCAACCTGTCCTGGTTTCTCAATTGTATCAACCATAGCTATTCAGACGTTCCCTCGTAGCTTACTCAAGTTTAACCTATACATGTATTCATTACTGATATTAGTGAGTCTGGCTATCTAAGCATTTGGATTCATGTTTATATTATTTTAGAATTAAGGTTTGCCTCACTAGCTTGCACTACACAATGACTTATGACTTAAAGTTATGTTGTAATTTGCGTTTTGCTATCAATGCTAATGTTTATCTTATGAGAAAAAAAATACTGATCCGTTCCAATAGTTGGCCTTTATACGACACGTTAGATCATCTTGATTTTACAGTTGGGTTGGCTCTAGATGACTGTCAGTGTCCACACAAGCTACTGTTGGGTGAGCCAGATACTAATTTGAACACTGATGTGACTGCTGGATTTGTTGGCCAGTGTAGAGGCTGGTTAATACATTACATAGTAACACATGGACTGGATTGCATGTCTACAAAGTACAGGCATCTGGCAGGTGTACCTGGTGGAAAAACAACTCTGTGTATACATAGGATTCATGCTTTTGTGTTAGTTAGTCTTATGGGTCAGTGGTTCCCTAGTGACTGGTCCGTGAACGCCAGTGTCCTGCACACCCTACTATCAATGGCTCCTGTGCTCCATTCACAGTATGTCCATGTGGGGGAATATGCTATTATTGAATTGAACAGACAGCGTATGTCTATGAATCAGTGGAACTATGAAGCTACAGGGTATCTGACTGCTATCAGTGGCTCACAGTTAGACACACCTGCGTCTATTGCATTATGGCCTTTCGCTGCACTCGATATATGCTTTTGCTGTGCTAGAATACCTAGAACCCACATAGTCACATGATTTTGTAGTAGAGTGTCACGTGCAAGTCTCAATCATATCTCCTGTTTCAACTGGTATATAGACTCCACTGATAAGCAAGGACTTTCATGTTACACTTTAGGTTGGATCGAGTTATATGTGACACTGCTAAACAGGATAAGCATTATATTCATCTCGATTTCTATATGCGCAAAGTGCAAATCCTTTTTGACTGCTTATAGGTGTGTTCATACTAGCTACATGTTCACAGAACTCATTCAAATTATCATAGGTCTTGCGCGACGATCCTAGTTTAGTAATCATCCTCCTACTTAAACTTTTTTCACGTCCAGATTCACTTCAAAAAAATAGGAGGTAGTGTTTCATCATCTAATGCTTTTTGCGATCTTGAGAGTGGCAGTCTAGTTGTTAGTTTACTCAAATGTTTTTAGTTGTGAGCGTTTTCACATCTATCTGACCATCGGACATAGGAAAGATTAGGCGAACCTCTTCCTAATATATCAACAATAAGACCTAGATGTTACTATAATAAATAACAAGCAAGGGATAAAGATCATGGTCAGGAAGTCCTCAGAATCTCTATGCCTGACATGTTCACATTTTTTATTTCGGTAGACTATATCATTAATGTAGTACTGTGACACTTACCACGTGAATGTCGAAGGCTTCAGGGGTGGAGCAGCCAACTAATACCATCTGGATGTAACAGCAGCATTAAGATGTATCACGCGCATCCTTTAAGTGCAGCAGGACATAAACTGGCCTATTCAACAAGTCATACAGTGAATGGGAGTTGGCAGTACTAACCAATCCCTCGCTATGTAGGGCAGGACGAAGTATATAGCTTGTCGAGTACAACGTAACATAATCTGATAAATATATTCTATTGGTTCCGGATGCTATATATAACATTCATGCTAGTATGATGCAGTTAATATGGAAATGACAGGTAATTTACTATCCGTAATGTAAACCATAAGCAAAGAAACAAACTACATTTTATACATTTCTGTGATGTTCCATATACAATTATGTAAACTTGGAATATCACAGTAGAACAATTTATCTGTGTCCTATCCAGAAAATGGTAGATGGCTATATAGCACAGTCGATCTGGACCTCGTCGGAAGGGAAAGGATGCTTAAGGAGCATGTTACATACACACAAAGTTTAAGGCGTGCTATTTTGTTTACTTGTGATAATTTTTCAGAAGAAATCATGTATTTTGAATAAGGAGTATGACAAATATTGATGCCATTTACCATGAAGGAATTAAGTTGGCGTATGTAAGAGCTTTTATATTATGAAAAAAAATCTGGTGTGTATTGCTGGTTTACCGTGAAGTGTGATTCCCGAACATCCATCAGGAGATTCAATAGACCATGCCTATTTCTACGCAATGGATACGTTCATGCTGTCCCTATCCGTAGTAGCGTACGACGCTGTGCTTTATTCCGTTATCATACTTGGTTGAATCAGCAATCACATATCTAAGAGGGCTTCTGAGAAATTACTTCATCAATAAGACTAAAGCACCACATGCTCCGTCGCTGGACTTTTGGGTCAGTTTAGTTTGTCAGGTCTACATGCTGAGCAGTCAGTAACTATTAAGGTGCTGCGGGGGGGGATTGTCACTCAGACATCCCTGGCTACCTGGTTTGGACATACAGGTCTGGATTATGAAGATTGTAATTGGGATATAGGGACAAATAAAATATATAGAGCCTTCAATATTCTCTTGGCAGTGCAGGCATGGTGTTAGCCAAAGACATCGTCGCAGCAACCGCATGAACACCTAGTCTTTACTGTTTCTTCCATACACTACTGCAATGTTCATTTTTTGTCCATCCTGTGTTATTCACTGACTTGATAGAGTATGTTGTAACTTGACAATCTATCTTTAGCATCATATCTGAATCTGTCAATCCTGAACTAGTAGCTCAATAAAGATTCAAATGGACATGTCATGGGATAGCTAGAAGCAAGTCTAAGTAATTATGCTAGTAATGACATGTATTATTAGATGATCAAAGTAAGAAGGAAGGCATCTAAGGCCTTTCTATTACTATACGACAGCGCTCTAGAGGTCCGAGCAGATTCTCTCGGCAATACTAATGATGCTCATATAATGAGTATTGCTCTGTTGAGTCTAGACTGTATCAGATGTGTTATGTTGACTATAGAGGTCATGCTTCACGGCAATAATGTCGCATCGAGATGGTCGTAATTACAGCGATACATGATAGATTAAAGCCGTGGTACCGTCTTATGCGCCATAGTGGAATAACGGAAAGGGGTCCAAAACTAGTAAATTTTGTTTATTTTTGGAGTAACCAGAAAGTATAAGAGAAACCAACAGGCCTCGCGACTTTTGAATTGATGTTTTTTACAGTGCTGTACCAATGGGTTTGTGCAACAATTGGAAAAAATAAACAGCGTAAAATTAACGACGAAGTTTGTGCATATACGTCATAGCTACATAGGAGTGTCTAGTGGTTAATGGTGTCCTGTCATCATTAACATTTGCCTAGTTATTTTTCATTGGAGCTGGGGAATCACTTGTTTGGTCAATTTACCTTTACTTTGCATTCATCTTGACACAGTGGCGTCTACGACCTTATTGCACAAACGCTTTCAAGCTGATGAGTTAATATGTGTTTTTCATGGGGAGACTCATGATCCCATGGGGCTGTATAAGTTACAGTTCCCCCACCCTGAGCACGTATCCACGCGCTTTTAAGCTAACCTCCATCGAAGTGATTGTATCATCGCTGCCTCTTACTTTCTGTGCCGCTAGTTGTTAGATGAAAGGATTAAGATGTGTACCAATCCGGCCCGTATACACGTATTATGGCCAAATGACATCGATGCTCATCGCAAGTTTAGATAGGACGGACTCAATGACCTCCGAAAAATACTCTTTCTATCGTCTCGAGCAAACATAGTTTTAAACAGGGCTAGTGCGTAAGCTTTGCCTTGTGGGGTTCGAAAGCGAACTCTAAAATTAGTGTTAGTAATAGGGATTTGCGCATAGGGGTGTATAGTCCTTTGTTAAAAAAGGGCTTGCTAGCAAGTATTTTTACCTACTAAGTGTCATTAAAGTACAAATTATTAAACAAGACGAAAGTATTAAACGGAGATGGTGCAAAAAAAGAAAACCTTAAAAAAAGGGCTTGTAAATGCTCCACAGGTCATGTAGTCAGATGATCTATGGTCTGCTTGATTTGCAGTTGAGCGTTGAAGGCTAGATGGTGCTGATCAGAGGGTTGTGTGCACTGTGTGGAGGGAAAAATTTAACTATTGTGCGATATCTTTGTCACCACTGGCCATTAGTAATAAGCTGCACCCTATGAGAAATACATGGGATCTAGTGAGGAGTAATACTTCTCCCTGGCATCACAGGAGAAACTTTGTGTCGCTCGTACATATCGTGTATGTTAACGACATAGTGCCATGTCTCTTAGATGGGCCCAAGTGGCACAGATATAGCTAAAAGAATTATGACCATGTCAGAAATTTGGCTGCCTTTTCTGATTCTTTGCGAAACAATTCAGCATTAGGACTAGTGTCTACTATAAATCTCGCCATTATTTTAAAACTCTCTGCTACTAAAAATGACACGTGATTCTATATCGCTTTATCATAGTCAATATCTAGAGGAAGAATTATTGAATATACTGTGTGCCGGCTCATTGTGCCGAATGCTTCGAGTGCGCTTTCAATACGGATCACTTTTCAAGAGGGCTACGCAGTAGAAAAAGAACAATCTCTCTGTGACATAATCACTGATGTATGTAGGATAGCTGGCCGAAATAGGATGTTTTGGTGAGAATGGAGGTAAAATCCGTCGGACACGATTAGGTCGTTTCGTGTCATCGCTGTATACCCACCTGGGGTGGTCCAATCCGTGTGCACTTCAAATCCTTAGAAGAAGGAAACCTTCCTGGGCTCTTGATGTGTAAAGGTTCCATGTGCAGAGACATCTATAATAAAACAAAAAAAAAGATGAAATGTGCAGGTTTCCTTTGAATTTGAGTGAGGGGTCCTTTCTGGTTTTTAGAAGCTAGAAGAATATTTCAAAATCAACAAATCCACTAATGTCCTGTAGCCGTGTTAAGGTCTCTTCTTATTTCTGCCTGAAACACAAGCTCACTGCACAACCTGCGTTACTGTGAGGTGTACCAGAATGAACAAATACACAAATACATCGTATATCCTAAAAAATGGACACCATTTCTATTCTGACGTTATGAGCTTAGATAATAGCTGAAACAGTTGCTAGGGTGTGTGAACTTAGTGTCATGTCGGCGTAAACATAAATGAAGCTTTCCAACTATTTTCAATGCATGCAATATTTGGATTTTTTCTTGGAAGTACCCGTGATATCTTTTAATTTCCCTTTTTAGTATGGTACAATATTTCTTGTTTAACATGTTACATATTTCCAAAGTTTGTAATGCCTATACTCATTGCTACTATGTTTACTGTGTTCTCTTTCATACTTGTTCGTTTTTACTTGACTGCACGCACTTGCTACGATTAATAAATGCCTATAACATAGGGCATTTTCTGTTTTTTTTTCTATTTCTGTTATTCAGACGAAGTGAACAAGTCAACTGACTACAATAGACCACACAAGAACATTTCCTTCGCATGCAGAGGGAGGGGGGAGATAGGCGTTAAGCGAAGGGAGTTAAAAAGGGCTGTGTGGGAGATCTTAGACAAATTCTAAAGTTTCTTTTTTTCTTTTTCACAAATTTAACACCCCATCACTGTTTAGGGATAAAGTGCCGCTTGTTTGCCATTTATATGAGGCGCTATCAGTCTCTCTCGTAGCTACAGATGTTCCTTGTTTATTTTGGGTTAAATGACAAAATAGACCTTAACAGTTGCAGCTAATACATTTTGCAATGTGCAGCAGACAGTTCATGCCATTGGTAGCGATAGGTTGGGATTTTTAATTTTTTTAAAAAATGGGGAAAGAAAGAACAAACATGGGGATTTTCATGTAGTTTAAGGATTTCAATGACATAAAACCATGTCAAGAGCATTAAGCTTATAGAAAATATTAAAAAAAATAGATTCAGAGGGAAATGAAAAAAATACTCTAAAAACTTCGTATGCCTAGGAATGTAAATAAGAAACTCCTGACTGGTATACTAAAATATAGGATTTCATTATTAGATCAAATCGTCGCACAAAAGACCCAAAAGACAAACGGAGCAGTGACGAAGGTAGAGACGAATATAATCATAACCAAAAGCAACCACAGCTCTTAGTTGGCCGGAGCATCGGAGCTTACAATCAAATTTGTATACACCCTCTTTGTTAACACAGGCCCCTTGAATTGCCATTTCACTTTTGTTTATTGACTACTTGTTGACAAGTTTAAAGGGACCACTGGAACATTCCATGGTTGTCTTTACTATGTTTTCCTATCGTGAGCACGTTTTCGTGACTTCTTAGTTCCCAGGTGCAATATTTTAACGGTCCAGGGCGTTGGGGGGGGGGGGAAATGAGGGTGCCACCTTGATACCACTTTTGGTGTTCATAGTTTATGATTCGGTTTTAAACGCCTCTTGAACTTTGCGTGGGCTCTTCTCTCCTTTGTCTCTCCCATTCCCACAATTATACTTTCTCCCGTTCTCCTTTTTGACTTTTCGTACTCACTCTGTTGCTCTATCTTTTTTCGCATAATCTTAATCGACTTCTTGTCAACTGTTGTCTACATTTTCTTTTTCTATATACTTACCTTGTTATGGTTGCAATTTCACTCGAAATACGTAATCACATATAAATCGCATGTATGCTCGATCTAGTCACTAATGTCTCCCGCAATCCCGATCCAATCTTGTCTCGTCTAGTTGAATGTTTGGTTTGCCTTTCCGTTCGTTCCACTAGTGGCCCCGGCTTAATGTCTTGCTATCTCGCTCTGTCCCCTCTCCTCTTCTGTCTGCCCGTCTTCTCTCTCTCATGTCTATATGTCTTCGCCATAATATTGATTTCACCATGCAGCTGAATAGTTCCTTCAGTGTACATGTGCCTCTAGTTTGTGCCGTTACTGAGGTGGTGTTTTCCGCTGTTGTTGTTTCTCTTTGTGTGATACTAACCTTTGTGAAAATGTTGTTAGTACAACAATTTACTTTAGTTTCATTTGTTGAAAATGAAATCATGCTGTGCCGCTAGTGGCTGTGTCATATACCTTTCTTTATGGGTTGGGTTCTCTGAGCTACTAGCACAACTCTTTGAAATGTGGTAACCAAACCCCCTTAGGTGGTCGTTATTTGTTGCTGTGGCAGAACGGAGACTTCGTTTCGTGCACTTGATCAGTTGGCTCTAGTAGCTCTTATGGGCAAAGAACTTATGGATACTAAGGTGAGAGTGAACCTTCCCCGCCATCCCAGACCCGATGAGAGACTATGATAGAGGCTCTTGGGACATGGAAAGACGACCCCCAGTTCGTTTTTACTCTGGTCAGTACGCACGCGGCTTACATACTGTGGTGTTTTACTTTCATGTCGATTTCTCTAGACCGTTCGGGCCTCTTTTCTCGTTTTTTTTTGTTTCTTTTTCGGGCGAAGCTGGTTCCTCATTTTTCTTTTTGCTTCTCTTCGCTCTTCTTTTGTGCACCTTGTTTTTACAGGTGGTGTAAATAGTAAACAGAGCGTTTACAAGTATATATCCCAACTAAAAAACAAAAACCACCTGGGTGCACTAAAGTGTAGGTGGAATGGGTAGGAAAACTGTACTCCAGTTTTAGGGGTCGTTGTGGTGATTGGTTGGCGAAAGAATGTGTAGTTTTTTTTTTTATTTATTATTGTAAATTTTTTTTTTGCTGTTGGAATATAGGCGGTGGTGGACTTTGTTCTTCGTACTTACCTAATTAGAAATGAACTACTAAAAAACTCAGGGTGCACGTTCTTTTTTGTAGCAGATAGGCACTGATCTAATAGATAAAAATTGGCGGGATGCCCTACTAAGTGTTTTCTTCTTTTCTTTCCTGTCCCTCGCCTCCGCCGCGGCTCTTCGCGTTTGTGGGCCGTCTTCTTGATTTTTCAACGAGTTCCCTTGTAAAAAAGATGGTTTCTTTGGTCTAAGGTGTCTAAGTGATAGAAGTGCCTTGTATTCTAATTACTAGCCCAACTGGGTGAGGAGAGCCGACATAGTAGGGGACAACACCAGGCGGGGAGGTAACTAACCCGTCGGCACAGCCCCGCTGTCCTCTCCCCGCCGGTGTCCCCCCCTTGTTTGCTTGGCTGTGTTGTGGCTACAGCCTGTTTAATAAACCTAGCTTGTGCTTTATTGCTTCAGGGCGCGCATGCTGTCACAGTCCTGTCTGTCCTCCCCTCTTCACACACAATATCGTTTTAAAACAAGACAACTCATGCAAAATGGAAAAACAATGACTGACACTGACTGTTGATAAAATGCAATATAAACTGATGACAATAAGTATTCAGGCAAGCCATAGAATACATTTTTAATTTAAGTTTTTAATATTTGCCAATGTGTTAAGGGGAATACGGGGCATGCGGTTATTCGTAGAGCAGCAGATGAAGCAACCCGTTTTAAAAGAGGAAGGATAGTACTGGGATGTCAAGTGTGACTATGTGGCATGTGCAAATGGTTTACATGGCTCAAGGGTCAGGTAGGAGAGCCCTTTGGTGAGTTTTGGGGTCCCATGGAGGTCAAGACCAGCTTTGGCTACAAATGAACAATGCTAAGAAAAACAAGACAAGGGCTGTACACACTGAGAGACACCACAGACCACCTTGGAGCAGATAGATGGGTGGGGGTTACGGACAAGGGCAATGTCAAAACAGGCGAGCTGAGTGTGGACGCATGGAAATCAATGCCAACCAAAACACCAATCTGGGCCCTCACGTACAACAGTAGGGTAAACAGTAGCAACAAAAGAGGCAACAATGGCCCAAGACAAGGACAAGGCAGGACAGGATGTTACACCAGGTCAAGACCAAGACTGGATTAGATATTTTCATGAGATGTCATAGTCTTAATGATTACTTACAGTCTTCTGCACTTTTCTCCAAAATACTACTCTATATAAAACGTATTCATTCACTAGATAATGAATATGGAGAGCTGTGAACAGTTTCCTCTGTTTACAGTGCAGATTTTATAGTAACCATGTGGGAAAAGGATGTGGCTGATCCTCCTTAACCCCGAAGACCAACACATGGAAAAATGTTGCTGGAGATTGTGAGTCCAAGTGGTCTATCTGCAGTGTTGTGTATAGTGTTCAGCTAAAGGTAAAAAAGGTTAAAGAAAAAAGTTCTGTTCCTGTTTTTGCAAGAGCTGTACCTTTTCCTTCAGAAACCGCTTTCTCTCAATAATGTTAATTTGCGACTGCCCCATCCGTAATACCTCACTTGGTGCATTTACTTGGCCTGATGTCATATTATGAGAAGACACACTGGGAGCTGAAGTGAGCACAGATTTCCCATTCTCCATGTCCTAAAGTAAAAGTAATTCACTTAACATCATTTATATATTTGATTGCTTGTTCCTTAACCACTCCTTAATGATATTGGCCTCTAGACTGCTGTTACTGTTTCAGTTTTCTGGTTTTAGTGACTGCTATGTTCATATCTGCTAATATGTCATAGTATGTTACAACCTGCTTTACACGATTCCTTTGCAGGAAGGGAGCATGTGGGGGAAAAAAATAAATACCTTGTACATAACGGTCAATTTTTGAATTAAAATTATTAAAAGACAGGACTGTGTGCCTTCACCAGAAAGTTGTGGTGTTCTCCCCCATAGAAAGAACAGTAGATCATTAATGAGGGTAGGTGACGTAGGTTGTCATTACATGATGCATAGGAATCTTTGACATACACTAAAACTGTTACTACTTCACATTCAGTTTTTCATTACTGTTCATGTTTGGAGGTACTAAAATACTAAAAATCTAACATATTGGTCTTTTAAATAATTGAAGCATGGCCTTTTATACAGCACTGCAGTAAATGATTAGTATACTCTACATCATAATATTGTGATTGATCTGCTATTTGTGGTATTAAACTACAGTAAAAAAATATATAAACTGTAGCAAGACTGGTGTAAAATATTAATCTAACCAATGAATTCCTTTTTATGTTTATTCTAGATCACATTTACCATTTTCTTAATCTCGATTGCTTGGTGTTAAAAACAGATGATATGTATTTGTTGCTTTACTGCACACAATCAGACCCTTCTTAATTAGCTATTGACTTTGCAATAATTTCTTTGGCAGAGCGTGACTTGTTTCTTCATGTGAACCGGCTAATAATTGAAATGCACTGTGCACGTAAAAGAGCTCAACGACAGCTACCAGTCGTTCGTGCTGGTCATTTAATTTTTTTTGCCCTGTGCAGTAGAGCAACAGTTAGTGCATTTGTGCCATTTATTCATTTTCAGCTCCTCCGATCTTGTTTTTTTAAAAAAAAAATGGGTTGATTTACTTTTATGTAACCCAAGAAGTCCTTATAGTTGCAGATTAAGTTCTCTGCAAGGAGTAGAGCTGGCCCAAGATATCTTGTACACCGCAACATGTTTTCCCAGTTACAAAACTTATTAAAACAAGTGATCCATAATTGTCAACAAAACACATGAACAACACGTGACACACGTGTGACATTGCTGCCGCAATTTCCCAAGTGTCGCAAAGGACATCCAAGCTCATTGATGTAACGCTAACCTGATGTACAAACAACCTTCACGAGTCTTCTACTGTTCTTTTATCACTGCGTCTGTTCCTAAACTCAGGGCAATTTTACGATGACTGCATCTGGTGTTTGTCTCTGCTAACTAATATCCATCAGTGACACCTAATCAGACACATGCGATTTACGTAGAAGGACGCCATTTACCGCTCTGTTCACACCTAACTTCTCTACTTTACTATATCAAGACAAGCAACCTCTAGATGCGAAGTCGACAGAGTCGTTCACTAACCGGACACAGTTCCTGACTGAATAGATAGTGATCAGACACACACATTGATAGAGGTAACACAGGACACAAGCTTTGTAAATAAAATACTATAGATCCAGATCATTAAACGAGGGAGATAGAAAAAAGAGGAGAGAGGAAATCTTGGATAAGACAGAATCTAAACAGTGCTACGTAAGTAGGCCCATACGGCATGACTATAGATAATGTCCCTGTCATTTAACACACATAGGAAAGTAGCTTGTCCAGTATTTTTTGAGCTGGAGAATTCAGGCAGGTTCTGATCCGATAATAGAACCTTAGTCTGACCTTTAACTTTTTCACTAGGCTTTCAAAATGCACTCTAAAGGAGAGCTTCTCATCTATCAAAATACTCAAGTTCTTGTATGATAACCACTCTTTCTATTTCGATCCCTTCTAAAGTATGAATACCAACAGACTGTGAGATCAAAAATGGGATCTGGAAAAGCTCATGAATTTGGTTTTCTTGGCCTGTAGTTGTTGAAAGGCAGTCTGCAGTTCATCAATAGCCTGACTCAATGTATCATCTACATAAAGATGCACTTTAGCAGTAAGCATGTCTTTAAAAAATAATATAGGGCCTAAAATTGAACCTTGTGGGACTCCTGTGGCAATCTTCAAAACATTTCATTTGTGACCATCTGAATATACACACCGAGTTTGATCTGTGAGGTAATTCCTAACCAAATCAAATTTGTTTCACCTAGCCTATACCAACCAACCTACCTTTTTGGATCAATGATTTTCAAAGCTTTACATCTCTCCAACATTTGACCCAGCTGATCCTACTAAATGCCATCGTTTATTAGCAATCCTGGATTCAGCTGATCTCATCTAGAAATGACTAGAATACTCTACGGGATCCATTCTGTATATCGTTCTCAATCTCTCTAGAATGACTATGGTATACCGTTCAGGAGATTTCTGAGAGAGATTTTAATAATAATCTGATTTAGTTTTCCTAATCTGAATTTGTTTCTCAAAGCTCAAAAGGCAGCCCAATCTGCCCTGTAGTTAGTATATCTTGCCTTGGCCCACAAAGCATTTCTTTCCTTAATCAGATTACACAAAGTTTCTGTGAGCCAGGGGATTACTCCTCACTGATATCCTGTATTTCTTCATAGGGGCATGCTTATTACTAATGGCCAGGAAAGAATTACAATAGTATTCCCAAGCACACTCAACATCAGGAATTAGACTGACTTGTTAGTTTTAGTTTTAAATATTTTAAAATACCTTTTAAAAATATAGCGCAAATATAACACAATTTTAGGTGTCACCCACAAGCAATTACACTGTTAACTGTTGAGAGTCCTTGAGGTGCGGCTGTATTACACTCTTATTATATTAACCATAGGGACAGATACACTCTGTGGGTTAGTTAGTGCTCAGGAAAACTATACAGCCATGGCTATGAGCTCCCCCAACACCATATACTCATCAGCTGAAAGCTTTTCAATTTCAAGAGAATGAAAGTAAATTACACATGATTCCCCGTGGACAGGACCTTCCCTCTTAGCATGATATCACATCTGTAATTTACATGCCAATTGTTGCACAAATTGGTACAGCACTGTAAAAAAATCAATCAAAAGTCAGGGAGGCTTGTTTGTTCTCGTCTTTCTGGTTTCTTCCAAATAAACCAATTACTGGTTTGGACCTTTCCGTTATTCCATGCGGCTAAGAGGCTAACGGCTTTAATTAATCATGTATGCTGTAATTACTCATCTCATGACATTTGCCACTACTCTAATCAATCACTCTGTCAAGTTGACTCAAATACATATTGAGCATATGTTTGCAGTATGGGACCTTACAGTGCTGAATATAAAGTGCTGTAATGCCTTCCCTTCTTACTTTATTAATAATACATGTCATTCAGAAATATTACATACTATCCCTCTTTTCAATGTTTAGGCCTTTGGTTACAGCAGCTCTGCATTAGATTTGTTCATTAAAACTTATCAAGCGTTAATAACACAGGAGGAAAAATGAACATCATAAAAATATGGTGTCCATGCGGTGCTGCGAGTTGCTTCCACCTGCTCCTGCCAAAAATTGGCAACATTTGTCCCACTCCCATCTACAATCTCATAATCCAGCCCTGTATTCAAAACCAGGTAGCCAGATGTCTGTACAATCAGTCTTTAGTTCTTCTGCTCGCAGTCCTACAAACAAACTGACCCAAAAGTCCATTGACTGAGCTGTGGTTATAACGTTTGAGTTTGCTGAGCTGATAAGAAATAAAGCACAGGTGTGACGGATGTGGCCATGAAGGTACAGGTAGAAATACAATGGTCAGAATCTCCTGGATGTTCCGGATACAGCTTCACGGTAAACACATGCAATACACACAATTCATATATAATAGCTTATCATACCGCACTTAATTCCTTCATGGGTAAATAGCATCCAATATTTGTCATACTCCTTATTCAAATACATGATTTTTTTCTGAAATTATCACAAGTAACAAAATAGCCGCCTTAAACTCTTGTGTATTAACTGCTCCTTATAGCACTTTCCTCCGCTGAGGCCGACTGTGTAAAGGATCTACCATTTCTGTAGGACAATTAAATTCCTGTGTTATTCAGTTTACTATTTTTTATGGAATAAGAAATGTATAAAATGAGTTTGTTTCTTGCTTATGGTTTACATACAGTACCTGTTTTTCAATAAGCTGATTACAGCATGATTGTTATTATAGCATTGAACATAGAATATTTATTAATTTGTGGTTTTCTGCATGTATATATTGTCCTGCTCCTACATGCATTGGATTGGTTAACTGCCCACTCCCTCACATGACTTTGAAATTTAGTCCTGTGCTGATAGATGTTATGTTGGGGCCCCTGAAGCCTATAGACTCACGTGGTAATGCAGACTACCTGAAATCTACCTGAAATAAAAATGTAACAGTCAGGATGAATTTCTGAGGACTTTCTGACCATGTCTTTTTTCCCTTTTTTTTTTTTATTTATAATTATTTATTGTGATATTTGGAAGATGCTAATCTTTCCTGCCCATGGCCAGTAGATGTGAAACCTCTAACAATAAACATTTGAGTAAAAACCTAGACTGTCCAAGAGAAAAAGGTCTGAATATGTGAGGAAAAAAAGTTTAAGTAGGAGATTACTCTGGGAGGGAGACTATAATAAGATTTCTGTTCAGGCGTAAAACCTATTAAGCAGTCAAAAAGGATTTGCACTTTGCATAAAAACGAAGATTTAATTTCCGTTTAGCAGTACATTACTCATCTAAATGACATGGAAAGTCCTTTTATGAGGATTAAACAGTTTGAAACGGAGCTTGCTTGAGATGCCTATACAAAAATGTACATTTGGTTCTTAGCACAGCAGAAACATAACGATGCACAAAGGACATATGAATAGCAGCAGGTAGTGTCTAACTGTGCAGCCTGAAGCAGAGAACCCTGTAGCTTCATGTTCCCCTGTTCTAACATACGTGCTTCAATTCATTAATGCATTTAATAAACGTGAAAGCAGCAAGAGGTGTGTGCAAGGTGATACGCCCTGGTTGTTCAACGCGCTTGATAACCAGGTGACTGTTGGTATTATCTCACTGGACTCCATAAGACTAACTAACACAAAAGCATGAATCCTATGTATACACAGAGTTGTTTTTCCACCAGGTACACCTGCCAGATGCAATCCAGTCCATGTGTTACTATGTAATGTATTAACCAGCCTCTACACTGGCCAACAAATCCAGCAGTCACATCAGTGTTCAAATTAGTATCTGGCTCACCCAACAGTATCTTGTGTTGACCTGACAGTATCTAGAGCCACCCAATCTGTAAAATCAAGCTGATCTAAACTGTGTGTATAAGGCCACACTATTGGAACGGATCAGTATTTTTTTTTTTCATTAAGCTAACATTAGCATGATAGCAAAATGCAAATTACAACTAACGTTTAAAGTCATAAGTCATTTTGTAGGGCTGGAAACTTAATTTAACCTAATATAAAACATGAATGCTTAGATTAGAGACTCTAAATATCAGTAATGGATACATGTATAGGTTAAATTGCTAAGCTACAGAGCTGAACTATGTTGCTAATTAAAACCAGGCCGGTTGGAAATTTAAATTTTCTTTCCGTAACATGATATGTCAATAAAACAACACCCAGCTCATCCAGACAGTGTAATCTTATAGAAAACACATATCCTGTGACACAAACACTGCTATTTTGACAAACAATTATGCAGCAAGTTCTCATTTGGTTGAATAGGATTTGTGCCGGTGCTGTGTAAAGCTTGTCCAGCCTGCAACATTTGTTAGAAAAGGCTGCATCTGCAGGCTGAGCATGGATAAGTCGATTCACCCAGACTGACCTTTCAGAACAGTGACCTGTATTTGGGTTGTCTGACCACTAGTGCACCACTGCTTCAGAAGAGCCTCCTAATATCTCAGCACTGAGCTATGTTCTAAAATATGTGTTTTGTACATAGAGCGGAAGTCAGAATTTGATGCCTTCAGGTTACGTTTGATTTCACTGCATTAAAATTCAGAGCATCGCTATACCTTCCCTTCAAGCACTTGCTCTGCTTGCATAGATCAGAGTGAGAGGAAGAGAGCTCAAAAGGTTATTTAATACATGGTGTCGCGGCGTGTTTAGCCAAATGTCAAAGCAGCCCTCGCAGGCCCAGTGTAAGGGGAATGAATGAGCAAAAGCAGGGGGTTGAGATGTGTGGTCCCTCGAGAGGAAAGGAATCTCTGCCTTACTCAGTTCAAGACCTTTACATCAACAACCACGACCACATGAAGCTTTAGTTTGAACAAACACTCAAACAGACTTACCATCTTACTCTCAGCAGAGGAGGACAGAGTAACCCAAGCCCAATCTAAAGTAAAAGTCTCTTTATTGATATAGTCCTGGGTTCCCTGCAGAACCACAGTGCAACTTACATCCAGCATCTACCAGCACAGAAAGTAAGGGTTGGTAGGTGCTGTTCTTCTCATTTTCAGATCCCTTCAGTATAAATTAAAAGGCTAAAGATGAAAAAAATGAGAAAAGTGCAAAGCAGGTGCTGAACCAGCAGAACAGAATGATATTAAGAGAATGATTAACTCACTATAAGTTGCAGCAGCAGACCTGCGTGAAAAGCAGATTTCCTTCCTCACAAGTAAATGAGTGGAAAGAGTAAGCTTTGAAACAGGAACCCAATTCAGTGCTTTACCCCTGTGCAGCAACTGTGTAGCTTCTTATTAATTAGCGGCGAACCACAAAGCAGAAAATAAAATCTATCAAATAAACACAGATAGTATAACTCTCCACAACCATGATCATCATAGAACAATGTGAATCACTGAAGCCACGTGGTGGGTGGAGCTGCATAATGTTTGTCGTGATTAGAGTCGAAATGAATTCAATTGTCGTCCAGTTATATAATTCCTCGTTATCAATTCCTGGAAGACTTTTTTTTTGCTATACAACCATGCCGCAATATAGTCAAAACAATTCCTGCCTCTTTAAATCAACCAGTAAAACCATTGTACTTTGTGCCTGGCCTGTTTTGGTTTTTGCCTAGGTGTGTCAAATAGGGAAGCCCTGATGCTCGTTGTTTTTTTCAGACAGGGAAGATGTTTTTAGTACTCGCCAATACTGAGTCTGATACCTTACTGAATAACTTTGAATTAGCTGTTTGTGTAAATGAGTGCAGTGTACCCCCCCCAAACAAGGTTATATTCTTAAACTTCTCTCCGCGGATCCTTTAATGACATCGATCTAGCTCGAGCCATGCTAATGCAGTAGTTCTAACCTGCATCTGTGAGAGGATCGGCGTGTACCAGTGTTTTCATTACGTTTCATAGTCGTTTCATAGGTTCCCTCTGTCTAATATACGACCTGCTCTACGTATCATACTGACTACAACGGCTATGTGTTATCCAAGAAGCTCATGTGTGTGTGGAGTTGTTAGTCTTTTAGGCTGACTGAGCTGTAGTTGAAAGTCCTCTAAAGTTAGAGATACGCTGTACAATCTTTGAAATCTTGTTCTTGAACTGTTTGCAGGGTGTGTTTACAGAGAGTCCTGAAAAGTCTGGGACTATTTAATCTCTTGGACCCCTTATCATTGGTCTTTAGGTCCTTTATGATCTATCAACTGTAAATATGCCCAGGATACATTTGAAAAACTTTACAATATGCCGTAGCACCTCTGTAAATCTGACAACGCTGTTTTTCTTTTAAAACAACTTGTGAGCTGAGTACTGAGCAGCTTAACTCATCACATTCTGTGTGATGCAATCAATAAAATATCATATTTATTGTCTGATAAAGTTCTGGTTGTTTGTTGCTTAAAAGCAGGTGTCATCACTTTTACACAATCATCCTGAGCAACTTTGAGCATTTAGGGTAGATGAAGGTAGTTAGGAGTATTGCCCACGGATTCTTATTGGTAAGGTTTAGGATGCTTGGTATAACATTAAATCGAAGCACAGGGCAGGGCAGAAGTGTTACTCTACGTACCTCTATGCCAGTCATCATGTAATAGGTTAGTGTGAATGTTAACAGTTGCATATTCTCTAAAATGAAAAGTCTTTGCTAACCAGAATATGGATGAGTTTACAGTTTACACAGAGTGATTCATCTAATATTAAACATAAGCCACCTCATATAAATACGTTTACTTAGTCAGAAAATGACACATGACCCCCTCATCCAACCTCATGTTTTCCCACCTAAGGAGCTTTTACATTTACTCAGTGATTACAGATCAATATTTTTTCATTTTTCCTTCATCAGTTGAAGCATCTTGATTTTGGACTGAATCAGCAGTGAAGTGTACAAGTGAAGCACGTATGGCATGTATGGCCCACTATACTAAGACTTATTTTTTGGGCCCCCTGGTGGACCCTGGCCATTTAAATACGATTTAGTATTGGCATCAATTACCACAATGAATGGTTCCAGTGAGATAAACCTTAAGGCTCTTTAAGGAAGCAGAATGAATGAAGCTTTTACCTCGTCCTGCTCAGAAGGCTGAATTATGTTTGTTTGGAACAGACAGTTCTACACCCCCAAGATGCACTGGTATACTTCCATTAAGGAGGTGAAGGGCTAAGATATGAAATAATAACAACAACAACAACACTGCCTGCTGTACCTTGGGTTTCATTAAAAACCACCTTGCCTGCACCTGCATTTGTGCCGTGATTAGCAGTATATGGCTACATGAAGCTGTCGCAGCACATTTACTAAAACAAATTAATCTGCACATGTGAACTGTTCCTCACCTGCAAGTCACATGGCCTCTTACAGGCCTCCTTATGTAAGTGAGTCTACATGTTTGCTATTAATACCCATCATCTGCATAATTACTGTAAATATGCAGTAGTTTGAATAATGGAGGCCAATTCCTCACTCATCTTAACACTTCTCCCCGGCTGAATGTCTATTACAGAGATAAAATGCAGACAAATAAAGAGAAAACAATATGCAGAGACAGTTGAGGAAACAAATCACTTTGAGGGATGTTTCGTCTGAATTTCCTATTAAAAAGCAAAGAACTCAGTGGGTTTATTACGACAGCGACCATATTCATGTATGAAATATGGAAGACAATTATTTATCTATTAGAGCTGGATTTGAGATATTGATGAGGGAAATTAATCTTTATGCAGGGATTTTAAGTGAGGTCAGAGTGACAGCAGACACATTATCGTCAACAGTGAACAAATTATATAATAATAATAATAATAATAATTATCACTCAGAATACAAGACTACTACTACTAGTAATGATAATAATAATAATAATAATATAACAGTAAGTCCCCTGCTGAAAGACATTAGCTTTTTTTTCAGTGGAAGTGGAAACTGCATATTTCCCCAGGTCCCATCTATTTACATTCTCTTAATTTACTGAACTGGAATATTTCAAAGTATATGCCCTTCAGCTGAGAGCCTGGATGATGGTGGTGGGGGGGGTCTGTTGGCAAAATCAGCTTGCCAACAAATCAGCAATACAGCAAAGGCAACATTAATATTCATTTAAGAAGGGGCATTTCAAAGTCATGCAGACAGTTTAGGTATTAAAAACATGCATCACCACAAGCTTAATACATGCTTTTAATACCGAGCGCTTTGAAAAACTGCCTCGAAGACTGAGACTCAGAACAGTGCCTCAGAAACGCCTCTCCCTAATAGTCCTTACCTCTTACTGTATGTGCTTTATCAATATACCAACAAAATATAACAGGAGTGGTGGGCTAA
>JAMWET010004962.1:0-7500 GCA_024036415.1 Prochilodus magdalenae
AGCAGCCGAGCCGCTGGCCTGAGGAAAACCAGGAGGGTTCTAAGAGGACGCTCCACCCCCCCAAGGCCACTGTCATTTTTCCTCGGGTATGCAGCTCGAATGGGAGGGAGGGTCCGAAGCATCAAGTCCGATAACCAAGCCGCAGCTCAGAGTTTCTTCTCCCTAGTCTCAGATACTGAAACAGCCAGTGTGCTAGATAGCAACCGGTATGATGCACTGTGTTCAGCACACCTCACACAAAATCATACTACACTGCGATCTCCATAGAGCAACTCATACAACGTGACTTTACATTAGCATAATTTACACACACACATATAATATATGTTAGAGGGGTTGGACAATGACAACTGAAACCACCTGTCATTTTAGCTGTGGAGTACATACGAGTTCAAAGACACGGACACACTATGTTGTGGTGCACCTTCTTGCTGGCGCATCTGATGACCAAGCTCTGAACAGCAAAGTCTTTGATAGATGTATCAAGAGCCAACGGTATTCCAGGGTAATTGTCAGCATACGCACCAAGAAGGACGAACCTCCACCATCTCACGTATTGACCTGGCCCCTAATCCTGCACAAGAAAATGGGCTTAAGAATCCCTCTGACCACTTGTGCAGGACGCAGTATAAATGTCAATTCCCCAAGGACCAACTGATGCTTTGTATTGGCGCGCAGAACGGAGGCCCTACACATACTATATGAATGATGGTGGTCTAAACCGCAGGTAGTATTCAGTTTCATTGTCCAAGCCCTGTATTACTACCCTCGTGTGACTGAGCTTTTATTCATGAACTTTAGTATTGACTGTTTAATATAAAAACGCATTTTGTGTTTCGATATTGTATAGATAATTGGTATTGTTTAATGTGCTATATAGTGATTGCTTGTGATATTTATCAGTTCTATAAGGGACTACAAACCCACATACAACCCTCTAACGTTGTGTGTGCATCCACTCACCTTCACTACGCTTGTGACAATATGTGACGGTGACAATACCAGTGCTTTGTAATCATTTGCATGCGTCCTGATATGAAATCACCCCACCAGTCATTCGCTGGGTGTGTTGGATCGTTTGGGGTTGCAGCTTAGATTCGTTGGACATGGTGTATGTTTATTTGCCTAATGTTTATATTCATCTGGCATTTGATATACTCTGGCTCTTTTAGGAAAGTAGCGCTCAGCGTAGTGCAGAGCAAGGTGCGATAGGCTGGGCGCTCGATGCAGGCTGGTGGCCTTCGTCGATTACGGAAGGCAATGTGCCCGGCCAATGCATTTACTCCCCAAAGTCTCACAGAACTATAACGTGCGGCGGCAGTAATAACAATAAGAGACACACCAGGAGAGAGGTAAAAGGAATTAGTCACTAAGTATCACTGAGCGATGGTCTCATTAGTATGCGATTTTCACAGCACAAGTACACCAACTTAACCCTCTAGTCAAATCTATCCTCCATCGCATCTAGTGCTTGCATACCCTTGTCCCACACAAGGCACCTCCTTTGTCACTAAGATAGACTTGAAGTGCAGGTATTCGAATTTAACCTCCCAAGAAATTATAGCTACGCGGTACGTGCGTATGTGTGGGTGTAAACTGTGTGTTGTGTGCTCCACGCTCGATTAGCTTTTAATAATGACGCAGTGAATGTGAGACGTACATGAGTGCCCCCCTTGGTTCTTTATTATCTTTTCTCAGCTTCAGTATTAGAGTATAGGCCTTGCTGCTGCCACTACTGTTGGCAGAAACGGACTGGGTGCGGAACTTACTCAGACCCACCCCCGAGCCAATTACTCAAATGGCACACATTGTACAACGAACTTGGTGGTTAGTTGCGGTGAAAAGGGCTCCAGGGGTGGTGAGACGCAACATCGGGATGGTTATGGTTCTGCTTGCTTGCCGACCCTGACATCCATGAAGAAAATCGCAGGTGGCGAGACAAGCCGAATTCGGAAAGTAGACTGGAACTATTTATTGGGGTCAGGGGAGCACCCACAACACCTGGTTGTTTTACGACTTTCCAGATAACACTGCACGCAGGAACGTACACAGTAGCCTACAACCTCCACCAGTACAACTATCCCTCAGCAGAGCCTTACATTATAAAAACCATTTAGCGTTCTGTACTCAGTGCCCGGCACTTAAAGGTACCGTATACAGACATTGGTTGCCTTTTCCAACTGTTAGAAGGCTAACGCTTAGTTTCTCCTTTGCTGGCGGATAGACTGCCAGTCCCAATCTGTTGAAAACCTCTCTTTGCTGATGTAGCTCCCACTCTTCTATTGGGCTTTTCGCATAGAGAGTTCGTGAACAAGGCAGTGGGGTAATTAGCTTTACATTTACCACCAACAGAATGGAAATCTGACGTTTCGCCTTCCTCAGGAGATTTTTGTGTTCTGTGATTATCTCAAAAGGCGGTCGAAACGTATGGTTTTAAGGGTCAGAAGGCTCTGGTGCGGGGTCATAGTCAAGTTCTTTCAGGCTCTATTCTCAAGCATATCGTTTCTTTGGAGAGATTGCTTTATGGGCAGGAGCCACTTCCATGCTGAAACAGGAAAGGACTTGCCCCCAACTGTTGCCACAGAGATCTATTCTCTAGAATGTCCTGGCGTTTGCCAGACAGAGCCTTGCCAGGTTCATCCACGGCCTGTGAGTCCATGGTAATATGCATGCCATGCGCTTGGCTTTGTGTATGGAGGTTTTTAGAGTTTGTCTGGGTTTCTAGGCCCATGAAACCTCGATTCATGATGAACTGTTGTTGCGTCTAGGGCGTTTCACCCCTGTTTACGATAACATCATACTGGTAGACCAAAACCACTCTTTACTGCAACACTTCAGAATCAGCTAGGTTTAATTATCTAGACAACCAAAATTCTCAATTAATTACTCATACGCATAGATGTGGTTGGTTGTGTGCACAGCTGATAAAACCACAGTCTACCCTTTGATCTCTTCACACCACATTGGGTAGACTGGGTTTTTGATTCACAATGGCTCTGGTCTTAGGGTGAACTATGCTGTGCTATACCATAAGAGTCCCTAGTGGCAAAAGAGACTCACCTAACACTACATTGACCTACCTGTAATCTGATTAACTTATATTAATCAAGAGTAGTACCTCAAGAGTGTCAGAAGAAAAAAGTCATAGATGTATATATTAATCATTAATCTTGGGTAATGGGCACCCCGTGTTAAGCTCAGCGGTTAACACCACTACCTGCCAGTGAGCCGTCACTACATGTAGGGGACCAGGGTTTGAATCCTGGTCTGGCTGATTATGCTGTGCTACACCAATAAGAGTCCTTGGGCAAGACTCCTAACACTCCACTGGCCTAGCTGTAATATGATTAACCTTGTAAGTCACTCCGGATAAGAGCGTCAGCTAAATGCTATAAATGTAAATCAGTATCAGCAATGTTAAACATGTACTCGTGGAACAATGGTATCAATGCACACAAGTATTAGCCTAAGCTCAGTTCATCTTTCTCGCTGTATTACCCTGTTCTCTCGCTCTTTCTTGCACTTGTCTGTCTTTTCTATAGGTTGGCTGCCACGTCAACCATCGTTGGAAGTCCTCCAAGTACTTCCAAGTTCTGATGGCCAATCTGGAACCATTTTCTTTCCACATGAGAGTCGACTTGTGTTTTAAAAAAAGACAGGGGATTCAGATTAGGAGGAGGCTAGGTTCTGCTGTTGTGTTGCTGGCTAGTGGCTGTATTTTAAATAACTGAGGCGGTTGCGCTTTGCATTGTTGGTGTTGTACGCTTTTGTCAGTAGTCTCATGCCAGGTCAGCTGCGTTTTTGTCGGTTCTCCCTCTGCCTCCCGTAGCTAGCACCTAGCCCTAGCCACTTTCTGTATCGGCTGGTTTTGGTAATTCATGTTGTCTTTGTCAGTTTGGATTGTCTTTTTGGCCTGCGTGAATAAGTGGGGTTTCTGGACAGGTAAGACTTTTCCACGACACATAGTAAATGATTGTATAGATATATTAGGTAAGGGGCGGGCCCCAGCCTCTGTATTTTTTTTTTTTTATTAGTGCAGTTTAGGAGAGAGGGGAGGGGTTTAACCTTGGGCTAGGTCAGTGTTTCTTATTTATTTCTTTTCTTTGGCGCCGACCGTGTCCAGATTCCCCCTTTTAACACGCAGCCACTCGTGACTTTGTATATCTGTATATCCCAGTTTTCTGGAGTGCATTAAAAAAAAAAAAACCCAAGTAAATCTGTATATGGTGTGTAGTTTTCTCTGGTTTGCACTTCACACATTGCACACGTTACTGACCCCTATATATATATATATATATATATATATATATATATATATATATATATATATTTTTTTTTTTTTTATATTTATCCTTCTACAATGTAAAGACTTATAGGTAATTTTGAGGACCTGGTGACATCCCAGTGAAATGTACACAAATGGGATTGGAAAGTTTACCAGAAGACCCTATAGCAGTGTCAAAGACACCATTCATTTTCCTCATAGAGGAAAACTTCATTGACTCAGTATTTCTAATATGGCCTTGAGACTACAAAATGATACCCGACTTCAGACAACTATTGTGGCAGGTGACTGCTCTAGGCCCTTCATTACTGGTCAGGCTCCTGACCACAGGACTGCTTTTACCCCCTGCTGTCATATTTATGGCAGAACAGAACCCAGCCAATGATAAATATCGCAGACGGGGTATTAAGATTTGCACACAACAGATTCACTTCAGCCTTCAATTGTACAGACTCACCATGGAGCTAATGAGAAGCAGGAACCCCAGGGCGTGGCTGTGATAACATCTGCCTTTGGACAGTAGACTGTAGTACTTAAATCAGACTTGTCTTTTCTTCCTTATCTGATCAGACTGAGGCATTTAGACATGGCCTTGGCATCGCATCAACTGCTGCAACAGTGGTTAGCATATGAATGCTGTCTGAATCAAGACTAAACTGGTTGGATATGAATTTTTGATGTCAAACATTCAAAATCAAATCCAACCAGTTTGGCAGGAATTCAGACGACATATTTGCCAACAAGAAGTAAGAAGGATTACATTTGCTGTGAACTAGCTCAGCATTCCGATTCCAGAAAAGCCATGGCCTTTTTTTTTTTTTTTTTTTTAAAGAGGTGAATAGATATTTCACACTAAGCAGCAACGTAGACATTCCTACCACTCTGATACGGTAACATAGACCTCTATAGCTGAGTTCTACCCCACTTATACGGTAACATAGATATCCCTACCTGAGTTCTACCACACTGATATGGTAAAATAGACATTTATACCCGAGTTCTACCACAATGATACGGTAACACAGACCTCCATAGCTGAGTTCTACCACAATGATACCGTAACATAGACCTCCATAGCTGAGTTCTACCACACTGATACAAACTACATGGTTAATTTAGTTTTCATGTGGATAATTTTTTATGGATGGTCATTTTTATTGGAGCCGTGGCATCCACCACTTTTGAACGTAAGTGTTATAGTCTAAAAGCAGTGGCTCTTAGGGGTATCTACATGGCCTGTATCTCCAAAGAGGCCAGGGAAGATATAGCTATGGCCTTGACATTGCTCACATAACTACCTCCACTGTCTTATTTACTCAACAGCAGATAACCACACTGCACTGCCTGGCTCTCAGAGGAACCCGTGAGGGTATACAGTACTCTTGCAGGAAAGCTACATTTTATTACATTGCAGGCATATGCATGTTTATCACTCTAATATTCCTTGAACTCTCACGGCCTGGTCGGCTCAGGGAGCCTCTGATCTCCTCTCCCTCTGCAATAGAGATGTATTGTATGGGTGAAGCTCATGAAAGGTGAGATGCGTGTGTAGTTTTGTATACATATACGTCTCTACTTTCCTCCTCCCTGTGCTAGTACAGTGTGCAGATGCTGGCAGTGCCTGGCTCCCTTTGAACGCACCCTAGCAAGTGATGATGCACCTGCTAGCCTCTTATAGACTATATGAAGCATTGGTAGGTAGTAGTCAGGCTATTCTTAGTCACTAGCCATGCGTAGTACACAGTGCACACAATGTTCTGTAGGGTGTAAACATGTGCCTATAGGAGCTAAACCTCAATTTGGGCCGCACTTCAATTTGTCAAAACCGAGGCTCAAAAACAAGGGAAAAAACTTAATGCTAGCCTGCTAGCACCCTAAGGGTGTTATAGTAGCATGTTAGCACTAAGCTAATGGTGATTCTGTAACGGGTGACTCACTCCAGACGGTTCGAACCCAGACCTGTCACGTGCAAGTCCAATGTAAACTGAACGAGCCACCGGCAAGCTTGAGAGGAGCCCAAGGGCAGAGCAAAAAGCGGGCAGACAACTGAACTAAATAACTAAAGAGCAAGTAGCAGTGGGATTCGAACCCACGAACTATCGTGTGGTAACTGCCGGGCGTTTCCGCTACGCCACCGCAGATGAGGTGGAAAAACGGGAAACAAATACGGCGGCCAGGAGAACAAAGGATTGCGGGGAGCTGGCGAGCCCATGGCAACAAACAAATAAATCAAAACGAGTCTCCCCCAACCAAGAGACTAAGGCATCAGGGCAACAAAATGGGGATGAACACAACAGGGATGTGTTGTTTTTTTTTTTTTTTTTTTTTTTTTTTTTTAAACAAAGGATTCTCTTTTCTCTTTTCTCTTTTCTCTTTTCTCTTTTCTCTTTTCTGAGCGACCATGTTACCGGCTGAGTCAAAAACAAAGACTGAGCAACGCTGGTCTGGAGCACTGCTCTTAAGTAGAGTGTCCCACAGGTGTATTTAATCTGTCTTAATGGGACTGCTCCTGCGTTGCCCCCTAGTGGCAGGTGCAGGACAAGTCCCAGAACCTGCTCTTACAGATTCACGTGACACTCTATGGAGTTTACAGCAGATATATTATCATTTATTTTTTAACCTAATCATCGGACTTGCAGAAGGAATCAACTGACAGTAATGAAACTTGGTGGGGAGGTCTGACCTTGTGAGACATGCCAGTGATTTAAGTTTCACGCTGGGCCATGCAAGGACGGGTCTTATTGCTGTTGCGTTGTTAGCATCCTTTGCCAGTGAATTATGTTTCAGAGATTAGTCTGAAAGCAATTTTGAGTATTTGGAAGAGTTAGAGAGGGGTCGCATAATAGGGCTCTGGGAAGCGGGATGGTCTTATCAACATACTGTGCATGCAGATGCTACCATAGCACACTGTTGGCGGCAGTAGCTAGACGAAGGCAAGCACTGGCAGTATGAAGGATCTGGGAGACCTACATAAACCACAAAGAGGGAGAACAGACAGACTGTCCATTCAGTGAGCAGTGATGTCCTCCATGAGTCATCCTGTTAGTGCAGCACCATTGACAGACGGCTGCACCACGCAGGACTACATGTACACAGACTGTTACAACGGCTGCCCTAACTAGTTGCACTAGACTGTCCTGGAGTGGATCAGAATGGCAGCGGGTCATCTTCAGTGATGAGTGCCACTTTTGTCTTGGTGGAGACGACCAACGAAT